>JAWPHD010002174.1:0-270963 GCA_037043455.1 Cyrtodaria siliqua
TTTAAACAATGACAGAATGGCGATTCTTGCCAATTTCAATCATTAAATGTGTTCGAAGCAATACGGTTTTGTTATGAAATAAGTGGTGTTTAATATGTGGAAGCTAATTCTGATACTTCGCTTAGAAATTAATGGGATTTGTCGATTATCGACATAAATCCTTTTATTGTACTGAGGGTGATACTTTACATGAGTTTGTGGCCACCCTGCTGCACAGACTGTGGCCATCCCGTTTTGATTTAGTAATTTGTATCATACACCTGCATTTTTAAAGGCGTAGAGTAGGCAAATGGTTGTATATAAATACGGAGATTAAAATCAAAATTAAAGCATGTATCTCGGTCATTTATAAAAATAATTATGTACATATTGTTGTTATTTATTGCAATTTGTAATAAACGTATGACCGATGTTGTAAGATTAATGTAGATTTTCATTCAATGGACAGGTTCAGTTAAAATATTGTCGATTGTCGATTTGTCGATTGTCGAATTTCAACACTCGTTTAGATTGTTCAGCTCATAGGTTGTTATTATTTATGATTTCCTTTCTTTGTGTTTTTAACATTTACGTCAAGGTATGGCTGTGTTGCATCGTCAGACTTCAACGCGGCAGGAACAGTTATTGCTGTTGTCTAGAAGGTCTAATATCTTCAAACAATTATATCTGTTTATATGTATGTCCTTAAAAAGTCATTCTAAACTCTTTTTGTTCAGTATACATAGAGTATCATATATTCCTGCCTGTTTAATATTGAATTTATTAAACGAGTTTGTTAATTTATATGATGCGAGGCTGTACCGAGCATCATATTAATTTTTATCAAAACGAGTCTAATAAATTCGATATTAAATATGATTCTGTTTATCACAAACTCCAGAAAAGCCTCAAAAGGAGTTATCATTGTAGGATTTTTTCGTAATATTTTAAAACGGTTACGGAAATTGACGAGACAATTCCGATGTACAATGAGCTGAACGGAAAAAACGGAAAGATGATTCGGCCTTCATTTGCTTGTTTATTTCCGTAGTGTAATGATATGATGTATATATCATGGCTTTATGACACTTCCACACCGCAAGTTATGTGAAAAAGAAGGACATAGAGCACTGTACTGGTACGGAATATCACGGTAAGTACACTGTACTGGTACGGAATATCACGGTCCCTTGAGTATATATACACACGTGTTGTTGTATGTTCGCCACAAGCAAGGAAAACAGAACAGCTTGTGAACCTATTTCAGAGGAAATTTAAGGTGAACATATTTTCAGAGGAATATAAGGTTAGGGTTTATTTAATTTCATTCTTTTACACCAAATTTATATGTATCGTATGTTGTATGATAGTGAAATAAAACTTCTTTTTTTTCATCATTTAAGATGCTAAATGATATGTCATATGACGTATGTTGATAATCAGTTCTGATTATTCTATATTGGCCATCGCGTCCGAGGCCTGGATGTTAAAGACGCTGCGTTTGAAACCGTCTCTCAACTTGGCGATGCGGATTCGAATCCCAACGGGAGCTCAACTTGTAAGTGATAAAGTGTCGATTCTTACCGATTGCGGGAGGTATACAGTACTGGTTTTACCCAGAAGATATGGGTGGTCTGACTCCGCCACAGACAAAAATCGCCCGTCATTATTATATAGCCTAAATTGTGCTGCAAATGACGTAAAACATCATTCAACCAACAAACTGTTCTATATTTGATTTAATTTATAATGATTTATGTTCAGTTACTTGCGGAAGAACGGTGGTTTTATCCTACTTAATGGTCTTCCTCTCCACCAATTAAACTGGCTGAAAAACATCATGACAATGAAAAGTGGAAAAGAGAATATTTATATATGAACGAATATATAGCTGTGGTCTGTGTTTGCTAGACTGACAGATAACGTATTAAAATACAATTGACATCACATGCTGTATGTCATTATATATATATATAAGTGTATGTGTGCTCTACAGCATTTACCTACACTTACCAGGATGTGCATGTAAAAACTAACATGATTTATATGTTCGTATAAATTGTTTTCTTTTTAGAACACCGCATTAGTTGATTCAGCTACAGAATAGTACATTTAACATCACATTGTATTATATATGAAGATTTTGCATTGCATGGTGTTGAAGGAGTCGACATCAATACAATGAAGCTTTTTATATTACTTCATGCTGATGATATAGTGTTGTTGTTTTTGAAACTGCAAATGAATTGCAGAAAGGTTTTGATATTTTAAGCGATTTAATTAAACATAAATACAGCCAAAATAAGGGTCATGATTTTTCGTAAAGCTGCTGTATTGCCTAGGAACCTGTGATTTTTGTATGATGGAAATGATATTCAAATTGTTAAGTCATTTTGCTACCTTGGTGTTGTCTTTACTCAAGGTGGGTCTTTTAATGAAATACAGGACACTTTAGCAGGTCAAGCACAGAAGGCTATTTTTAAACTGAATAAATATCTGTATACGTTTTCAAACATTTCTTTTAAATACAAATTGGATTTATTTGATAAACTTGTACTTACGGTATTGAACTACGGATCTGAAGTATGGGGATTTTCTGCAGCTTTGAATATTGAAGGAGTGCCTACTCCTTTTTGTAAAAAAGTTGTAAATGTTAAAAGATGCACAATGATTTTGTATATGGAGACCCAGGATTGACTATTCTAATTAATCAAAGGCAAAGGTATTTAAATATTTTGAAATATTGGTTAAAAAGTCGATTGTTTTTAGTTACTAAAATGTTTACAAACTTTCATTTAAGCATTATTGACCGTTTTATTTTTAAGTCTAGCCCCCATTAGGCGAGACATGTGAATCCACGGATTTCTTGTTAATAGTACTTTTAGTTAGCTTATAATTATAGTGTAGGGAACTAGCAGGCGCTATTTTGTCCTACCAGGGTAAAGGGTTGAATATTCTAGTTTACAATAGCTTTAAAAAAACATCTGATTATGAGAAAGCACATTAAATTCGGTTGTGTGTTAGAATATTTTCGGATATCTTATGCACTTTGCATATATAAGCGTTGAATCGGCAATCATCGGCTATGTCCGTCGAAGATGGAAAGTCCCGTTGCTCACATTGTGAAAACAACCCGTGCATACTTTAGGCACTTTTCTGTGAGAAAGCTAGTTTAAAAATGAAATGAGTCAAAGGGCTGTAAAAAGTCCTATATCGAGTTTTGCCTTCTTATTACCTTTTTAAGCAATATCGAAACATTTTCGGGTTTTCAAAGACTAGGAAAATGATCAAATGATTTAATTTTTTATCAAATTTATATCAAACAAACTCAAAAACACTAAAAATTGAAACTGAACTTACCCTCGTTCGATCTCCGGCGTCGCGAAATCCAATGATAATACTCATTAATACTCACTTTACATAGCAATATCCAGGGTACGGTATACCACAGATTCAAAAACATTGAGTAGATACCGTCCCCTTTTTGTTGGGCAGGAATTAGTTATCACGTTCGTAGTCATGTGCCGGAAGTAGCATGTTTTTTTCGATGGCTAGTATTTAATTATGGGGGTGAATTTATATAGATCCAAATTTGGGTCTTTAAACTGTATATACTGGTACGGGATAATATACTGAGCAAAATAAAGTAATAGATAGAGTATGGTCTCATCGAGTTGGTTGATTTAACATCGAGGTGTTTAAATCAAATAACAATAAAGCAAACATGATGGGAACATACTTTTCAATGAAAAGGGAGGTAATTTTAAAATTACGAAATTTGGATTGTTTTTGTTGGAGAATAAAAAGCGTTTGTGGACAATTTCAGCGGTTTTTAAACAATGACAGAATGGGCGATTCTTGCCAATTTCAATCATTAAATGTGTTCGAAGCAATACGGTTTTGTTATGAAATAAGTGGTGTTTAATATGTGGAAGCTAATTCTGATACTTCGCTTAGAAATTAATGGGATTTGTCGATTATCGACATAAATCCTTTTATTGTACTGAGGGTGATACTTTACATGAGTTTGTGGCCACCCTGCTGCACAGACTGTGGCCATCCCGTTTTGATTTAGTAATTTGTATCATACACCTGCATTTTTAAAGGCGTAGAGTAGGCAAATGGTTGTATATAAATACGGAGATTAAAATCAAAATTAAAGCATGTATCTCGGTCATTTATAAAAATAATTATGTACATATTGTTGTTATTTATTGCAATTTGTAATAAACGTATGACCGATGTTGTAAGATTAATGTAGATTTTCATTCAATGGACAGGTTCAGTTAAAATATTGTCGATTGTCGATTTGTCGATTGTCGAATTTCAACACTCGTTTAGATTGTTCAGCTCATAGGTTGTTATTATTTATGATTTCCTTTCTTTGTGTTTTTAACATTTACGTCAAGGTATGGCTGTGTTGCATCGTCAGACTTCAACGCGGCAGGAACAGTTATTGCTGTTGTCTAGAAGGTCTAATATCTTCAAACAATTATATCTGTTTATATGTATGTCCTTAAAAAGTCATTCTAAACTCTTTTTGTTCAGTATACATAGAGTATCATATATTCCTGCCTGTTTAATATTGAATTTATTAAACGAGTTTGTTAATTTATATGATGCGAGGCTGTACCGAGCATCATATTAATTTTTATCAAAACGAGTCTAATAAATTCGATATTAAATATGATTCTGTTTATCACAAACTCCAGAAAAGCCTCAAAAGGAGTTATCATTGTAGGATTTTTTCGTAATATTTTAAAACGGTTACGGAAATTGACGAGACAATTCCGATGTACAATGAGCTGAACGGAAAAAACGGAAAGATGATTCGGCCTTCATTTGCTTGTTTATTTCCGTAGTGTAATGATATGATGTATATATCATGGCTTTATGACACTTCCACACCGCAAGTTATGTGAAAAAGAAGGACATAGAGCACTGTACTGGTACGGAATATCACGGTAAGTACACTGTACTGGTACGGAATATCACGGTCCCTTGAGTATATATACACACGTGTTGTTGTATGTTCGCCACAAGCAAGGAAAACAGAACAGCTTGTGAACCTATTTTCAGAGGAAATTTAAGGTGAACATATTTTCAGAGGAATATAAGGTTAGGGTTTATTTAATTTCATTCTTTTACACCAAATTTATATGTATCGTATGTTGTATGATGGTGAAATAAAACTTCTTTTTTTTCATCATTTAAGATGCTAAATGATATGTCATATGACGTATGTTGATAATCAGTTCTGATTATTCTATATTGGCCATCGCGTCCGAGGCCTGGATGTTAAAGACGCTGCGTTTGAAACCGTCTCTCAACTTGGCGATGCGGATTCGAATCCCAACGGGAGCTCAACTTGTAAGTGATAAAGTGTCGATTCTTACCGATTGCGGGAGGTATACAGTACTGGTTTTACCCAGAAGATATGGGTGGTCTGACTCCGCCACAGACAAAAATCGCCCGTCATTATTATATAGCCTAAATTGTGCTGCAAATGACGTAAAACATCATTCAACCAACAAACTGTTCTATATTTGATTTAATTTATAATGATTTATGTTCAGTTACTTGCGGAAGAACGGTGGTTTTATCCTACTTAATGGTCTTCCTCTCCACCAATTAAACTGGCTGAAAAACATCATGACAATGAAAAGTGGAAAAGAGAATATTTATATATGAACGAATATATAGCTGTGGTCTGTGTTTGCTAGACTGACAGATAACGTATTAAAATACAATTGACATCACATGCTGTATGTCATTATATATATATATAAGTGTATGTGTGCTCTACAGCATTTACCTACACTTACCAGGATGTGCATGTAAAAACTAACATGATTTATATGTTCGTATAAATTGTTTTCTTTTTAGAACACCGCATTAGTTGATTCAGCTACAGAATAGTACATTTAACATCACATTGTATTATATATGAAGATTTTGCATTGCATGGTGTTGAAGGAGTCGACATCAATACAATGAAGCTTTTTATATTACTTCATGCTGATGATATAGTGTTGTTGTTTTTGAAACTGCAAATGAATTGCAGAAAGGTTTTGATATTTTAAGCGATTTAATTAAACATAAATACAGCCAAAATAAGGGTCATGATTTTTCGTAAAGCTGCTGTATTGCCTAGGAACCTGTGATTTTTGTATGATGGAAATGATATTCAAATTGTTAAGTCATTTTGCTACCTTGGTGTTTTCTTTACTCAAGGTGGGTCTTTTAATGAAATACAGGACACTTTAGCAGGTCAAGCACAGAAGGCTATTTTTAAACTGAATAAATATCTGTATACGTTTTCAAACATTTCTTTTAAATACAAATTGGATTTATTTGATAAACTTGTACTTACGGTATTGAACTACGGATCTGAAGTATGGGGATTTTCTGCAGCTTTGAATATTGAAGGAGTGCCTACTCCTTTTTGTAAAAAAGTTGTAAATGTTAAAAGATGCACAATGATTTTGTATATGGAGACCCAGGATTGACTATTCTAATTAATCAAAGGCAAAGGTATTTAAATATTTTGAAATATTGGTTAAAAAGTCGATTGTTTTTAGTTACTAAAATGTTTACAAACTTTCATTTAAGCATTATTGACCGTTTTATTTTTAAGTCCAGCCCCCATTAGGCGAGACATGTGAATCCACGGATTTCTTGTTAATAGTACTTTTAGTTAGCTTATAATTATAGTGTAGGGAACTAGCAGGCGCTATTTTGTCCTACCAGGGTAAAGGGTTGAATATTCTAGTTTACAATAGCTTTAAAAAAACATCTGATTATGAGAAAGCACATTAAATTCGGTTGTGTGTTAGAATATTTTCGGATATCTTATGCACTTTGCATATATAAGCGTTGAATCGGCAATCATCGGCTATGTCCGTCGAAGATGGAAAGTCCCGTTGCTCACATTTTGAAAACAACCCGTGCATACTTTAGGCACTATTCTGTGAGAAAGCTAGTTTAAAAATGAAATGAGTCAAAGGGCTGTAAAAAGTCCTATATCGAGTTTTGCCTTCTTATTACCTTTTTAAGCAATATCGAAACATTTTCGGGTTTTCAAAGACTAGGAAAATGATCAAATGATTTAATTTTTTATCAAATTTATATCAAACAAACTCAAAAACACTAAAAATTGAAACTGAACTTACCCTCGTTCGATCTCCGGCGTCGCGAAATCCAATGATAATACTCATTAATACTCACTTTACATAGCAATATCCAGGGTACGGTATACCACAGATTCAAAAACATTGAGTAGATACCGTCCCCTTTTTGTTGGGCAGGAATTAGTTATCACGTTCGTAGTCATGTGCCGGAAGTAGCATGTTTTTTTCGATGGCTAGTATTTAATTATGGGGGTGAATTTATATAGATCCAAATTTGGGTCTTTAAACTGTATATACTGGTACGGGATAATATACTGAGCAAAATAAAGTAATAGATAGAGTATGGTCTCATCGAGTTGGTTGATTTAACATCGAGGTGTTTAAATCAAATAACAATAAAGCAAACATGATGGGAACATACTTTTCAATGAAAAGGGAGGTAATTTTAAAATTACGAAATTTGGATTGTTTTTGTTGGAGAATAAAAAGCGTTTGTGGACAATTTCAGCGGTTTTTAAACAATGACAGAATGGGCGATTCTTGCCAATTTCAATCATTAAATGTGTTCGAAGCAATACGGTTTTGTTATGAAATAAGTGGTGTTTAATATGTGGAAGCTAATTCTGATACTTCGCTTAGAAATTAATGGGATTTGTCGATTATCGACATAAATCCTTTTATTGTACTGAGGGTGATACTTTACATGAGTTTGTGGCCACCCTGCTGCACAGACTGTGGCCATCCCGTTTTGATTTAGTAATTTGTATCATACACCTGCATTTTTAAAGGCGTAGAGTAGGCAAATGGTTGTATATAAATACGGAGATTAAAATCAAAATTAAAGCATGTATCTCGGTCATTTATAAAAATAATTATGTACATATTGTTGTTATTTATTGCAATTTGTAATAAACGTATGACCGATGTTGTAAGATTAATGTAGATTTTCATTCAATGGACAGGTTCAGTTAAAATATTGTCGATTGTCGATTTGTCGATTGTCGAATTTCAACACTCGTTTAGATTGTTCAGCTCATAGGTTGTTATTATTTATGATTTCCTTTCTTTGTGTTTTTAACATTTACGTCAAGGTATGGCTGTGTTGCATCGTCAGACTTCAACGCGGCAGGAACAGTTATTGCTGTTGTCTAGAAGGTCTAATATCTTCAAACAATTATATCTGTTTATATGTATGTCCTTAAAAAGTCATTCTAAACTCTTTTTGTTCAGTATACATAGAGTATCATATATTCCTGCCTGTTTAATATTGAATTTATTAAACGAGTTTGTTAATTTATATGATGCGAGGCTGTACCGAGCATCATATTAATTTTTATCAAAACGAGTCTAATAAATTCGATATTAAATATGATTCTGTTTATCACAAACTCCAGAAAAGCCTCAAAAGGAGTTATCATTGTAGGATTTTTTCGTAATATTTTAAAACGGTTACGGAAATTGACGAGACAATTCCGATGTACAATGAGCTGAACGGAAAAAACGGAAAGATGATTCGGCCTTCATTTGCTTGTTTATTTCCGTAGTGTAATGATATGATGTATATATCATGGCTTTATGACACTTCCACACCGCAAGTTATGTGAAAAAGAAGGACATAGAGCACTGTACTGGTACGGAATATCACGGTAAGTACACTGTACTGGTACGGAATATCACGGTCCCTTGAGTATATATACACACGTGTTGTTGTATGTTCGCCACAAGCAAGGAAAACAGAACAGCTTGTGAACCTATTTTCAGAGGAAATTTAAGGTGAACATATTTTCAGAGGAATATAAGGTTAGGGTTTATTTAATTTCATTCTTTTACACCAAATTTATATGTATCGTATGTTGTATGATGGTGAAATAAAACTTCTTTTTTTTCATCATTTAAGATGCTAAATGATATGTCATATGACGTATGTTGATAATCAGTTCTGATTATTCTATATTGGCCATCGCGTCCGAGGCCTGGATGTTAAAGACGCTGCGTTTGAAACCGTCTCTCAACTTGGCGATGCGGATTCGAATCCCAACGGGAGCTCAACTTGTAAGTGATAAAGTGTCGATTCTTACCGATTGCGGGAGGTATACAGTACTGGTTTTACCCAGAAGATATGGGTGGTCTGACTCCGCCACAGACAAAAATCGCCCGTCATTATTATATAGCCTAAATTGTGCTGCAAATGACGTAAAACATCATTCAACCAACAAACTGTTCTATATTTGATTTAATTTATAATGATTTATGTTCAGTTACTTGCGGAAGAACGGTGGTTTTATCCTACTTAATGGTCTTCCTCTCCACCAATTAAACTGGCTGAAAAACATCATGACAATGAAAAGTGGAAAAGAGAATATTTATATATGAACGAATATATAGCTGTGGTGTGTGTTTGCTAGACTGACAGATAACGTATTAAAATACAATTGACATCACATGCTGTATGTCATTATATATATATATAAGTGTATGTGTGCTCTACAGCATTTACCTACACTTACCAGGATGTGCATGTAAAAACTAACATGATTTATATGTTCGTATAAATTGTTTTCTTTTTAGAACACCGCATTAGTTGATTCAGCTACAGAATAGTACATTTAACATCACATTGTATTATATATGAAGATTTTGCATTGCATGGTGTTGAAGGAGTCGACATCAATACAATGAAGCTTTTTATATTACTTCATGCTGATGATATAGTGTTGTTGTTTTTGAAACTGCAAATGAATTGCAGAAAGGTTTTGATATTTTAAGCGATTTAATTAAACATAAATACAGCCAAAATAAGGGTCATGATTTTTCGTAAAGCTGCTGTATTGCCTAGGAACCTGTGATTTTTGTATGATGGAAATGATATTCAAATTGTTAAGTCATTTTGCTACCTTGGTGTTGTCTTTACTCAAGGTGGGTCTTTTAATGAAATACAGGACACTTTAGCAGGTCAAGCACAGAAGGCTATTTTTAAACTGAATAAATATCTGTATACGTTTTCAAACATTTCTTTTAAATACAAATTGGATTTATTTGATAAACTTGTACTTACGGTATTGAACTACGGATCTGAAGTATGGGGATTTTCTGCAGCTTTGAATATTGAAGGAGTGCCTACTCCTTTTTGTAAAAAAGTTGTAAATGTTAAAAGATGCACAATGATTTTGTATATGGAGACCCAGGATTGACTATTCTAATTAATCAAAGGCAAAGGTATTTAAATATTTTGAAATATTGGTTAAAAAGTATTGGATGTCATGAAAATAAATTTGTAAACATGTTTAGAATCTGATGAGAAGTGATGCTGAGTTACATCCAAATAAGAAGAAGTGGGTCACTTTATTAAAACATGTATTAGCCTCACTTGGCTTTTACGATGCTTGGCTTTTTCAAGGTGAAGGGAACAATGATTTATTTCTTTAGTGTTAAACAACGATTACATGAAAACTTTATTCAAGATATGCACTCCCGTTTGGAAAATTCAGGCAGAGCTAATTGTTACACATTGATAATAGATAAGTATGTTATGAAATCTTAATTATATGTTTTAAATATACCAAAGTATAGAAATGCATTATCAAGACTAAGACTCTCATCTCATAATTTACAAATAGAAGCTGGAAGATGGCATTATCCGAATAGCATACCAATAAATGAACGTAAATGTATCACATGTGCATTCTTAAAAGTGTCCTGGTATTTCTCAATAACACGCCAAAATATAACAGTTCCAGTTGCGCAGACTAAAGTGGAAGCCCAACATTTGATTTGAGCGGCGAGAGGGGTCCGGGGTATGCTCGGGCTTCCAAACACTATATAAGGGGGAAAAGTGGAACGGTTCCGGCGTCCGAGTTTCCACTTGGCTACGCGCCTGAGTTTCTTATCTAGCCACGATGACGCAACGACAGGTTACAGGATGTCATTTTTTTTAAACCGTGAACGTCACCAGAACGAAAGTAAATAAGTAAATAAACAGTGGATTAAAACAAATGTGGGCTAGCATAAAATAGATCAATATACTCAGTAAAGGTAAACACTTTAGCTTAATATTACAATCGATTAATGATTATGTGTATGTCATGTTATTTTTAAAAGCTGTATCAATTACAACAACCGATATTTTAAACTTTTTTCCGCTGGTAAAATGGTTCACTCTGACGAGTTTGGGGAGACACTGTTTGGGATAAAGAGAACATATCATGGAAAAGGTTCTCGGCTGGGGTCTGCAGTGCCTAAAAGCAGGTACGCAACTAGAAACCTATTTTTTTAAGAAACGTAAGGATTTAGGCCTAGATCTATACCTTTGGGCGGAGTAGATTTCAAATTTGAAAATGTGTGATTTGGCTGATCGGTTCAACTGAAATTAATTTAATTTAGAGCTTACTGGGGCATGTGAAGTAAAATGGACGGTCAGCAAAGATTATCATTGATATAAGTTTGTAATTATAAGGATTGTTTTTCATTTTTTGCGATGTTATCGAAGTATAACACGTCAATGATTGGTAGGATTGTTTTTTATTTTTTGCGATGTTATCGTGCTACGCGGTTTTATGCAAAATGTGTTACCCATCATTGACGTGTTATACTTCGATAACATCGCAAAAAATGAAAAACAATCACATTTTGCATAAAACCGCGTAGCACGATAACGTCGCAAAAAATGAAAAACAATCCATAATTAACAAAGATGTCAAATTAAAGTGTATTTGATGTTTTCTATAAAAGATGAAATAAAGTTATTTATTTAGGATTTAAATGACTGTCATTTTCTCCGCATATAGTATGCGATTAAAAACTGTTAAATATATTAATAATAACAATAACATATATGACTGAAAATATTTGTAAATTGTTACTTTCAAAAGCTTTTATCATTATATATCGTGTTGATGTTGAAACACTAGTACTTTTGCATAAATACACATAACAATTGCATGTACCTGCTGTCAACCTTGTATATATTTTTTGTATCCTCATGGGTCTTATGACCTTTTGTAAGTGCTGAATAAAATATATTATATGACATTACGTGAGTATAAAGGGACCATAAAGGGAAGAGGAAAAAAAGGTCTCTTAACATAGATTGTCTTTTAATACAGTTTTTTTTAATTGGAACTGAAGCGGTGGGTTGGCCGTACATTTAATATAAACTTAGAAAACTGGTCTCTAAACACAGATTGTCTCTTTATACAGGTACATTGAATTTAAAAGAATGCAATATATTGGTCTCGTACATCAGGTGATCTTTTAACAGAGGTGGTCTCTTGGGTAGGGATGGCTGTACATTTAATATAAACTTGTAAACACAATTATGTTTATTAAATGATACCATATGTGTCATCAATATTTTTATTTTGGCATCCGTAGTTATACAACCAGACCCAATTCCACCAAAGTTGGCACCCGTAGTTATACAACCAGACCCAATTCCACCAAAGTTGGCACCCGTAGTTATACAACAAGACCCAATTCCACTAAAGTTGATCAGCGCTAAGTTTTACATAATTGTAGATTATATATTAAATGCTTAAAGGCATTTTCTGTAGTTTTTCATGTGCAGCATTTTGGTCGACTTCTCTTCTAAAACTATTGGCTTGATTTTCCTAAAAACTTACAGGATTGTTGCTCTTGATGTTTAGTTGTATTTCTTTTCTTTTTTCTTTTTTTTTTTCTTTTTTTCTTTTTTTTTATTTTTTGAATTTTTACAAAATGCTATATTTTTCCTATTTTATGTATGTAGGCATTTATATAAATAAAGACAATAAAAAAAATAATTAAATTTTAAGTATAATGGTAGGGTTCCAAAAACCTATGCATGCATGGTGACCTATAATTTTGATTGCATATATTGTCTAACTATACATGCTATATGTTCAAATAAGTGTCTAGGAAGTTGGAACCAATTCTGTTATTAGGAACATAACAAAAAAGGAAAATATACCATTTTTATATAATTTCATACAAAACTTGGCCTTTTAGCATAGGGGTAAGGGTTTCAAAAAATAATTCTAAACAAGCATCGGGACCTAACATTTTGATTGCACATTTTGTTTTTATATATGTTAAACTATGCGTTTAGAAAGTTTAAACAAATTCTCTTATTGGGAACATACAAAAAAAAAGGAAATTGTATCATTATGGGCTAATTTGTGCATACATTTTGGTAATGGTCTCAACAGATTTTGTAAAAAAAGTATAGGTTTTACATAAAGATGAGCTTTAAATGTTATTATAACTAAATGTTCTTTACTTTAATACAATTTTAGCAGAATTGTGACGAATGAATAAATGATAAGACTTCAAAAATGTCTTATTTAGTTATTTCATGGACTTGTTCAACGTTTTGGACAGATTGACATGATGGTGGCATTACACATTATTTTTTAAAATTTTAACAATTATGGTGACCTACCATTAGTTTTGCAATTTCTGTCTATATATATACAACAGACTTACTGTACAAAAAGTTTAAAGAAAATCTCTTATGCAGAAAAAACTATAGAACATGTCTATAAGCAAACTAAAAATGTGTTTAAATTCAGAAATAAAATATTTCCAGCGGAAGATCATCAATACCAAGGGCCGTAGGCCCGCGGTTTCGATATGTTTCAAGTCCAAACCACCAGGTTTTTATCTCGAAAAACATAAACCTGCTGGAAATATTTCTTATCTGACATAGATTTTTATGTATTTAATACACACATTGTTGAGAGATTGAACATAATACAAACAAATTCTCACAATTTGTATCTCTCCACACCAAACGAAGAATAAAAGTTTTATCCTGTTTTTTTAACCAGTTCAATTTGTTGTTTGAACATAAGGTCGTTTTAAAATAACGTAATCGTTGTTTTGGATGTTTTCTGATAATGACGTTCTAACTGTTGAAGTACGTGACGTCAGAGGTATTGATAGGATTTTAAAAACACCTCAATAAACAATCAGCATTGAGTATTTTACTTAACTATGTTAGATGTGCAGCCAGGTAAATGTAGCAAATAAAAAGTCAAGTTAAGATGATGTAGACTGCACTTCCTAAGGTAAGATATATATCATATTTAATGGACTCGGAATTACTTGAAACTTTACACAAATAGAAATAGATCTAGAGATAAGCAAAAAATACAACGCCCCTCAAAGAGATTTCCCTAGCAAACATCAATTTAAACAAGTTATAGCTAAACGAAATATTTGAGTTTTGAGCTTCAGTTTGAAATGTGACTTGAGTTTGTTTGTGAACACGAGGCCTGGCATCAATACCACCATCATTACTTAGCAATAAGTAAAATAGTAAGAGCAACTTAAAAACTAAAATACTTATATAATCTATTAAATCATATTTTATTATTAGAATTTTGTGTTTCTGGGTTTTAAATACCTCATTACTCAATGTCCAGTAAAACCTCAGTGTGTTCTGAGAATGTAATGAGCTGTAAATTAACTAATTTCATTGGTCCAATTTTATCACTGAACCAATCAGAATGCTTCATTCATATTTTCAGTTTGTTGTTTATATCATTACATCCCTTTCTGGTAGCCTTTTAATTGCTGTGAGAAACATATTATAGTTCTTGAGCTGGCTGTAGACCCCCCTCCCCCCCCCCCCCAGGGGGAATTTTGTAGGGTATGATTTTCTGAAAGAACATACATTAAGCTTCAAAATGAGACATGTGTGCCATCTGAGCGTTGGGGGTTTAGTGAGTTTTGGGGGAAAACGTTGCGTTTTTAGACGAAAATCGCCAAAATCTGGAATTATTTTTTAGAAAAAGAATGGAATATGTTAGAACCAATTTGAATAGATGGAATCTTTCTCGGAACGCATCTCTACATGTCCCATTATATAATTTATGGATCCGATATTTAAATATTGAGATTTTGGGTAAAAATGTTAAAAAATTGAATAAAATCGCTGATTTCTGTAATACATTTGGGGTATTTAATTAAAAATTAGAAATATATCTAATACAATAGAAAAAAGAAATATTGTAACCTTTTTGGGCAGGGCAAGGTCCAGTGGTTAAAAAGAAAAAAGTTCCAAACCGCATGATGTTCGGAAATGCCTTAATTTTGGGGCGAAAAATGTGTATTTTTGTCAAAAATCGCCGGAATCTGGAATTATTTTTTAAAATTAGTTTCAACATAAACTGATCAAATTGAAGCAATAAAATGTTGTACAGCATATATATTCAAGTTTTTCCTGGCATCATATATAACATATGTGCTCAAATATTGGCATTTTAGGGCAAAATGTTGGAAAAAATGACAAAACTCACTGATTTCTGTAATCCATTTTGGGTATTGGGTTAAAATTTAGAATTTTTTTTTTTAATACAATAGAATAAAGACATATTGTAACATTTTGGATAGACAAAGGTTCAATAATTAAGTAGAAAAAATTCATGAACCATATGATGTTTAAAATATTGCCTTAATTTTCAGGCGAAAAATGTGTATTTCCGTAAAAAATCAACGGAATCTCCAATTATCTTTTGAAAATAGTTTGAACATAAACTTATCAAATTGAAGCAATAAAATGTTGCACACTATACATATCCAAGTCATTTATTGTATCAGATATAACATATATGCTCAAGTATTTATATTTATGGGCAAAATGTTGAAAAAATGACTAAAATCGCCGATTTCTGTAATGCATTGAGGTATTGGGAAACAATTAAAAGTGCATAGAAATAATGGGGAAAAAAAATTGTAACATTTTTGCAGTCCAATGTGCAATAATATACCAGAAAACCCATCAGAAGATGGTAAATGCTGCTTTATTTTGTTGGAGGAAAATGTGTTTTTAATAAAACATAAACGAAATCTGGATTGTTTTCTTCAAAAAGTAATTTAAACATACATGTTACAACGACATATCGCCAGATGAGAGAAAAAAGTGCCGTCTTTCTTCTATGGAACATTCCTATTCTCACCTGGCGATATTGCCATTGACCCATCATATGTTTCCAAGGAGTGCATGGCAGGCTGACATTTTATTTGCTCAAACAAGCCTGCTCTAGCTGATACCTTATGAGAATTTGTTAAAAAATGGCATGACAGAACCTCCCGAACAATACAACACATCTTTTACTAGTTTTTGAGCTGGCTGTAGACACCCCCCTCCTCCCGAACTCAGGTAGCCCTCCCCTTATACGGTCTAGCGACCGAGTGCCACGCCGTTGAGTCACAAAACCTGTGGGTCGGCCCAGCGGCCATCGGCATTGGGTCGCTCAAGGCTATTTCTCTCTATATAACTACACTGTATATAGCTCTAGGTTCTATGTTCGAGACCCGAACTCGGGAAGCCATCCCACTGAAACGACCTAGGGATTAAGTGCCACGCATAGCGAGAACCGTTGCCGCCGGCTGACCACCGTTCCCGTTGGGTCACAATACCTGTGGGTAGGCCCAGCGGCCGTCGGCTGCGGGTCGTTCAAAGCTATGTACTATATAGCTCTATGTGGCATGTTTGAGACACGAACTCAGGCAGCCTTCCCCCTGATACGACCTAGGGACCGAGTGCCACGCGTAGCGAGGACTGTTGCCGACGGCTGGCCACTGGTCCCGTTGTGTCATAAAATATGTGGGTCGGCCGAGCGGCTATCGGCCGAAGGTCGTTAAACGCTATTTCCCTCTATTTAACTGTATATAACTCTATGTTACATGTTCAAGACTTGAACTCGGGTAGCCCACACCTTGATAAGACCTAGGGACCATGTACCACGCATAGCAGGGACCTTTGCCGACGGCTGGCCACCGGTCCCGTTGTGTCACAAAATATGTGGATCGGTCCAGCGGCCATCGGCCGATGGTCGCTCAACGCTATTTCTCTCTATACATATATAACTATACTGTATAAAGCTCTAGGTGAGTTACGAGGTTCGAGACCCGAACTCGGGTAGCCTCCCCACTGATACAGCCTAGCGATTGAATGCCACGCGTTGCCGGGACCTTTGCCAACGGCTGCCCACTAGTCCCGTTGCGTTGTGTCACCCAATCTGTGTCGGCCCAGCGGCCGTCGGCCGAAGGTTGTTCAACGCCATATCCTTCTATATAACTGTATATAGCTCTATGTGCCATGTTCGAGACTCGAACTCGGGTAGCCCTCACCCTGATAAGGCCTAGACACCATGTACCACGCATAGCGGGGACCTTTGCCGACGACTGGCCACCAGTCCCGTTGTGTCATAAAATATGTGGATCGGTCCAGCGGCCATCAGCCGATGTTTACTCAATGCTATTTCCCTCTATACATACATAACTATACTGTATAAATCTCTAGGTAAGTTACGAGGTTCGAGACCCGAACTCGGGTAGCATCCCCCCTGATACAGACTAGCGATTGAATGCCACGCGTTGCCGGGACCTTTGCCGACGGCTGCCCACTAGTCCCGTTGTGTCACCCAATCTGTGTCGGCCCAGCGGCCATCGGCCGAAGGTTGTTCAACACTATATCCTTCTATATAACTGTATATAGCTCTATGTGCCATGTTCGAAACTCGAACTCGGGTAGCCTTTCTCTTAATATGGACTAGCGACCGAGTGCCACATGTACTGGGGACCTTTGCCAACAGCTGGCCACCGGTCCCGTTGTGTCGCAAAATCTGTGGGTCGGCCCAGTGGCCGTACGCAGAGCGTCGCTCAACACTATTTCTCTATTTATAACGTATACTGTATATAGCTCTATGTATCATGTTCGAAATACCGGTAACGTGATAAAGTCCAAGTCGCCAGTTGGTACACGTACATGTTCCAAAATGCTCTACACATAATGGGCTTTCAGAAAAATAGGGTGTACAAAATTCCCCTTGGGGTGAGGGTTACTCCTACTAGCTTACAGTCTATTTTCTATTGTACCAGTATTATATATTTTTCTAGATTTTAACCCCATACCCGCAATGGATTGCAGAAATAGTGATTTTGGTCCTTTTTTCCAACATATTTCAGCAGATATGTTATATATGATGCAAGAAAACACTTGAATATGTATGCTGTGCAACATTATATAACTTCAATTTGATAAGTTTATGTTAAAACTATTTTCAAAAATAATTCCAGATTCCGTCGATTTTTGACAAAAATACACATTTTTCGCCTAAAAAATAAGGCATTTTCAAGCATCATACGGTTCGGGAATTTTTTCTACTTAATTATTGGACCTTTGTCTATCCGAAAATGTTACAATGTGTCCTTATTCAATTGTATTAAATTTGTTTCTATATTTTAACCCAATAACCCAATGGATTACAGAAATCAGTGATTTTTGTCATATTTTCCAACATTTTGCCCTAAAATGCCAATATTTGAGCACATATGTTATATAATGTGTCAGGAAAAACTTGAATATATATGCCGTGCAACATTCTATTGCTTCAGTTTGATAAGTTTATTTTCAAACTAATTTAAAAAAATAATTCCAGATTCCGACGATTTTTGACAAAAATACACATTTTTCGCCCCAAAATTAAGGCATTTCCAAACATCATGCGGTTTGGGACTTTTTTCTACTGAATCACTGGACCTTACCCTGCCCAAAAAGGTTACAATATTTCTTTTTTCTATTTTATTAGATATTTTTATATTTTTTAGTTAAATATCCCAATGTATTACAGAAATCAGCGATTTTATTCAATTTTTTAACATTTTTACCCAAAATCTCAATATTTAAGCATCGGATCCACAATTTATATTTTGGGACACGTAGAGATGCGTTCCGAGAAAGATTCCATCAATTCAAATTGGTTCTAATATATTTTATTATTTTTCTAAAAAATAATTCCAGATTTCGGCGATTTTTGTCTAAAAACGCAACGTTTTCCCCCAAAACTCATTAAAGCCCCAACGCTCAGATGGCACACATGTCTCATTTTGAAACTTACTGTATGTTCTTTCAGAAAATCATACCCTACAAAATTCCCCCTGGGGGGGGGGGAGGGTTTCTCCTACTAACTCACAGCCTATTAAGACTGTTTGTTTGTATCACTCATTGAGTAATGAGTTTCTTGAAACCAGAATTACAACTTTCTAAAAATAAAATAATTCTAAAATGATTTAATAGACTGTTATTGATGTTAATATAGATATAAAAACCGAACAGGAAAAGCAGCATTCAAGGACGTCAGTCAACCAAAAACGCACACAGAATCAAAGAACAAATTTAAAGATGAATAAAAGGCCAAATAAGACAAAAGGGTTGACAATAGGGCTACCGCATTGGAACGGTCAGTGGCAAAAAAGACCGCTGGGGGTTTAAACCAGGTTCTAGGGTACACCAAACCTCACACTTACCCTACTGTTAACCCAATAAAACGGGACAGTGTAAATAAAGAAATCCCGGCCATGAACTATTCTTTAACCAACAAGGCATAAGCATTAATAGGCAATACTAGTAAAACACAAAGATGCTCGTGTTTATATCAATACAAAAAAAACAATAGCCTAGAAAGCCACAAAGAAGGTACTCAATGACTTGGCAGAAGCGAGAGCAACAAGAGAATAAACCATTGAGGGCACGACAAGACAAGACTGCAGACAAACATCAAATGTCACCGTCCTTTTGGGCTTTAGGTAGACGTCATCAAAGGGTCTACAGCCTGTCCGGTCATCTCACAATTAAAGAGGAAGGCATAGTGGTGAACTGTAAATGGGTCCACAACCAAGCATGCAGTGCGTTGCAAAATGATAGGGTCATAACCTCCTTTGATAAACCTTTTAACAAGTTTAACAAAGATAGTATGAAAGTGATCATGACCAAGGATCTTACGAAGTTTGTAAATCATGTCAACATAGAAGTAAGTATTTTTAAGTTTCACTGAGTAAAACTTAGAGCTAAGTAATGTTGATGGAATTGGAACAAGTTGTGTTAACATATTTATGCATAATTGTGTTTTCAATATTATCGTAGCAGAAGTGTTCCATTTCTTTTTCCATCATATATTAAATAATGCGTACGTACCCATATTTAATTAGATCTACTGACTCTTTCTATTTCAGAGGAATATTTTTCAATATCGAAATGGCGAATATTTGTTTTGGTATTGCTTTAATAATTACCATATCAACGTGTGTTTTCGGGTGTCGACGGATACGGTAGGTCACATAATTATCTTTCAAATCAACTAAATTTTACCTGAAACGCAAACATGCACGGAAGACATCTGCACATAGTAAAAACAGTCTTCTGTCTCAAACCACCACGCTTATAAGAGCATATATTTACAGACGGATTTCTTTCCTATTTTACTTAATGACTGTTCATTTAAAACTAACTAGACCCTTTTTGATGCTCAGTTAATAAAGCATAATTTGTGCTAGTTAAATTTAATGTAAATACGTTGTTTGTGTTGCTTTGTATATTAATTCAATGTGTTCAATGTAATCTTGTTATTTATTTGTTTATTTATTTATTTGTTTATTTATTTTACTGTTTATTCATTTTTATTTATTCATTTTTATTTATTTATTTTTTATTAATATTGTTATCACTCACTCACTCACTCACTCACTCACTCACTCACTCACTCACTCACTCACTCACTCACTCACTCACTCACTCACTCACTCACTCACTCACTCACTCACTCACTCACTCACTCAATCACTCACGCACGCACGCTCGCTCGCACTTATTTATTTATTTATTTTGTAAAAGTACTAACATGCTATGACGAACATTATAGAGTTTATTGAGAAGAAACAAAAATTTCAAAAAAATAAGGAGGTTAATTGGTACAATGTTTTGCATTTGAGGACAACTGAAACAATTGCACATTAGGATTGGACCGGGTCACTTTTTGTGAGGAAGTTCTCCAGCTGGCTCGCGAAACGTCGGTAGTACTCGTAGAATGATACCTACTAATTGGGGCACGTGTTTCTGCCAAAGGTGTTATTGACTTTTAAGACACAATTTAGATAGGACATAAATAAGTTATACTCGTATATCAGTGAAACAGAAATTTTTAGTGGTAAATAAAAATATCTTTACTTTATGAAATCGGTTAATAAATAAAATTTCACAATAAAAAGTTGTTTGTGATAGGGAATTTCAATGCAATAACTTATTTATTGCAAATGTTATTAATAACTTCTCCTGATTTTTTAATTACCCGAAATAAAATAATCCCAGAGTTGTGAGGTTTAGATTATGTAGAGGCAAAGACAATTGAATCCGCGTATCGTCTGCTAATGACTTTATTGTCAGATGAGAGCAATTTGGGCGCTGAGTTTGATAAATATTTCTTAATATTTGATTTACCGTGCGGACCTACACCTATGGCCTTTGGGTTTGGGTTCTGTGGTTTCTATAGAATCCTTTTTACCTCCATTTTTAATCTCGTTTTTCTTATATGGACGATGTTTATATTTGGTTATACTGGACTTTAATTGTATATAAATGTACCATCTGTTTCAAGCGTTCAGTATGCATACAGTGCATGACATGATCTGCTTCCAATCGTACATTTTGTGCTTACGCGCACATACACAGGGACGCATATAACATGTTGTTTTTGTAAACACACTATCCAATGCATATTCTATTACAGTGACTGCGCATGTGGTGATGTGTGCGCGACTAGCGACATGACAATTTGTGGACGCGGTGATAACAACTGCTATTGTATAGCAGGTAAATAAAGCAGTTTTATTCACAATGATAAGAAATAATTATTGCAAACAACTACCAACTAAAACATACACCTTTTATGTTATTACGTGATGATTATACCATGGAAATAACAATCTAAGGTTTAAATAGTTTGAAATGGAACACTGTATGGTACAATCTCCACGCAGAGTTATCGTTCCTTGCGCTCACATATATCTCTGCTATTAACTACTACATTACAAGATTTTGGTAAGACCTGTTAAATTGAAATATGTTTGCCTGAAACTTATTTATTTCTTGTGTAAATATTATTTTCAGAATACCTGCAAATTAGATGTTGCAAGATTTGAAATAACGCATTACAACAATTTAGTTTTAATCGGGACTATTTTACTGCAAAAATAATACGTACTTAGGTCTCCTCAATCGAAACGCATATGTAAACATGTCAAACCGAAGCTCGATAGCAGAAAATGACTAAAAAAAAATAACTCATAGAAATAAAAATTGAAATTATTTAATATAGGTCTATATTTTATCTTTGCAAATCACGCAAAAGGATTTATTATAAACATCGTCATAACTTTTTTGAATAATCACGTGACCCAACCGTTCGCCCTACTTCCTTTGACGTTGACAGAGACATATGAGGAACGAGTGTACTCTGGGTAGAGATTTTGTGTGGTACCCATCAAGGGTTGCATTAATATTTCCCTGGGATTGAAATAGTTTTGTTTGAAAATTAGGACAATTCAAAATAAAAAAACTTTAGGCTTACGTCTGTATTACCACGGTCGTTTTAAACTTGACTTTTTGCCAGATACAAATCCCTTTTTCTAGCAGTGAAATATCAGAAACAGAATCACTCCGTTCACCCATTCGTGGCACAATTTTAAATGACGATTTGTATGCATAGTTTTTTCCCTAATGTTAAGTAGCAGATTAATGATGCATTTTTATGTCTATTTCATTTTTTAAAGACGGCCTAGCTCTTAACTATGTTCAGTGAGTGACTGTATCGTTGTCTCGACCAATTTGTTGATAGCAATACGGTTGCTACTATGATCGCGCGAAGGAAGCTGTGCGCAAGAGGGCCGATATGGATTTTTAATTAAACAAAGAACAAAATCCATAATCTACCTCGGGGCAAAATTATAAGAATGAATTTTTAGGCGAACCGCAGTAATATTCGAATGGACAGATATGTCCGTATCTTTAGAAAGTGTGTGGTAATGGGTTTATCATAAGGCAATTTCATATCTGCCACCCCCCCCCCACCACCGACTCGCCCCACCCCACCCCCGTCCCCATATCCACCCTCTATATCAGATATAGGACTTCCCGAGACTCCTATATCTGATATAGAGGGTGGATATGGGGGCGGATATAAATTTAAATATTTCATTATCATTTTATGTGGTTTTTAGGCATTTGTCAATAAATTTACGAGAAGAACCGCACATAAGTGGTAAACCCTTCAAATGTAACATGTTGATCGTATTATAATTGCCATATTGTCTTTATTAATATTGCTTGTACATGTATATTTCTATATTCGTTGCAGGGATACATTCTATCTTTTATTATTCATAAAAGTATTATAAATGTTGATTTCTATTCGTATTTAATTTCTGGGTATTACAATTTCTATTCAGGTTGTTTTGTTTTCGATATTTTCATTTCTCCGGGAAACGAAAAGCGGGTGTATGGAAATAAGTGTAGATGTCGCAGACCCACATTAGCAGGGGTAAAATGTTATATTATTTTCTTATAATTATGCGGCATATTATGTGATATATCTAGATGTTAAGCCTTCCCTTCACATAAAGGTAGGGCAAATACCGGAACCACATGTTAAGCCATTCCGCACGAAACTTTATGAAGTAAAACCGGTATTTCTTCCATTCATCCAAAAATGACGGCAACCAAATATCTTTATTATTATTATTATTATTATTTGTCATTGGTCGTTTCTTTATATATTGGCGTCCATTTTAATTTGTTGGTGGCAGGCCTTAGATATTGAGTAGAAAAACCGTTGGCCGTCCGCAAGTATAACTGGGACACTTTCTCACATACGGTGTCGCAAGCTGGAATCAAAATTCACGACTGTAGCGACGCTTGACATTACAGAAACTAGTATTGACTTTACAAAGGTACAGTACCTGAATAATTTAACTTAATATGTATTTCATATTTAATTTCAGTGCACAAAAGCCGCATGGATAGGTGAACCAAGAGGAATGCAGCCTTATCAAATAAATAGAAATTGCCGTCTCTAATGCAATCATAGTATATGCTAAACAGATTCTGTGACGATACAATACATTGCACATGTACTACTACTACTAATAATAATACATTCTTTATTTAAAAAAGGTTAACACATTATGACATAATATCAAGAAATAAGCATCATATTTTCAATGCGGCCTGTATATAAATTAACAAACATTTAGTGTTTTAAGCTCTACTGGCCATCACTTTTCTCCCGTCTGTCCGTCTGTCTGTCCGTCTGTTAGCAATTTTATAAAATCGACATCTTTTCTGAAACCGATTGAAGGATTTTGATGAAACTTCATCACAATGTTACTTGGGAGGGCCCCTCTCAGATTTGTGTTTTTCGTGGCCGCCAGTCATCCAAGATGGCCGCCATGGCTAAAACTAGGTCAAATTTAAGGAAATTTCAAACGAAATCTCCTCCAAAACCACTTATTCCATTCTACTGAAATACCATGTTCCTTGGGTTGGCCTCTATCAAGTTTGTGTTTTTCGTTATCGTCAAATAATAAAATTGGCTGCAACGGCGACCCAAAATTTACATAAGATTATATAGGAAAAGGTTAAAAATGACATCTCTGAAACTGCTTGAAGGATTTTGATGAAACTTAATCATAATGATATTTGGGATAGTCCCTCTCAGATTTGTGTTTTTCACGGCCGCCAGTTATCAAATATGGCCGCCATGGCTAAAACTAGGTCAAATTTAAGGAAATTTCAAACGACATCTCCGAAACCACTTATTCCATTTTTGTGAAATATCATATACATGTTTCTTGGGTTAGCCTCTATCAAGTTTGTGTTTTCCGTTATCGTCAAATAATCAAAATGGCCGCCACGGCGACCCAAAGTTTACGTAGAGTTATATAGGAAAAGGTTAAAAATTACGTCTTCTCTGAAACCGCCTGAAAGATTTTGATGAAACTTAAGCACAATGATATTTGGGATAGTCCCTCTCAGATTTGTGTTTTTCGCAGGGGCCATCTTCTCTGAAAACGCTTGAAGGATTTTGATGAAACTTAAATCACAATGATCTTTGGGATAGTCTCTCTCAGATTTGTGTTTTTTGCGGCTGCCAGTCATCCAAGATAACCGCCATGGCTAAAACTAGGTTAAATTTAAGAAAATTTCAAACGACATCTCCAAAACCACTTATTCCATTCTTGTGAAATATCATATACATGTTCCTATGGTTGGTCTCTATCAAGTTTGTGCTTTTCGTTTTCGTCTAATAATCAAATTGGCCACCACGGCGACCTAAAGTTTACATAGAGTTATATAGGAAAACGTTAAACATGACATCTTCTCTGAAACCTCTTGAAGGATTTTGATGAAACTTAATCACCATGATGTGACATATCATAAACATGTTCCATGGTTTATCCTCTATCAAGTTTGTGTTTTTCGTTATCGTCGAATAATCAAAATGACCGCCACAGCGACCCAAAGTTTACATAGAGTTATAAACAAAAAGGTTAAAAATGACATCTTCTCTAAAACCCTAAGACGTTGGGCCTCCAGTCATCCATGATGGCCAACATGGCTAAATTTAGGTCAAATATTAGGACATTTATCAAACGACATATTACCACTTATTCCATTCTAGTTAAATATCATGCATGTTCCTGTTGTTGGCCTCTATCAAGTTTGTGTTTTTTGTTGTCGTCAAATATTCAGATAACCCAAAGTTTACATAGAGTTATATGTAGGAAACATGTTCTTGGGTTGGCCTCTATCATGTTTATGTTTTTGAATCACATTATACAAGAAGAGCGTCTACAGGCCCTCTTGGGCCTCTTGTTTAACAAATAAACTAACAATAAAAGTTAACATTCAACAAACACTGAATTATATTTGAATATAGAAGAAATCGTAATAGTCATAATGTACATATATATCCAAGCAAAAAAAAAAAAAAAATATTTACTTTAATCTCATTCATATAAATGTGCATTTTGCAAAAAAAACATTTTTTATAATTATATTCAAAAGACTTGACAGTAGGAAGAGAATGTATGTCGACTGGTATATTGTTCCAAACGTGCCGACCAAAGTCGCTAAATGTGCCTTTCATGTATTTAGTTTGCGTATTTTGTGTAACAAGATCATTTCGTGTAGCTGATCGCAGATTATACCTGTTATTACTTGAGAATGTCAAAATTGTGATATGTAATTAGGAGCTAGGTTGTTTATTGGTTTATATATCAACACACCAATATGATAATGACATCTGTTATGAAAAGAAAGCCACTGAAGTTCAATGAACATATCCTTAGAATTAGTTCGAAAAGGTTTGCTTAATATTATTCTAGCTGCTCTTTTCTGAATTTCACGTATTTTATCTTTCTTTTTTTTTGCTTTTACCCCATACAGTACAGCAAAAATTCAAATTTAGACATGATGTAGGCATTATAAATCATAATTTTTATATCATATGTTAAATAGTAAGATATACGTTTCAATAAGACAATTTAGAATTGAGTTTGGAACACATTTTGGCTATTTGTCCAAGACAAAGTTCTGTCAACATAAACTCCCAGGACCTTTTGAACAGCGACCTTTTCTATATATAAACCATCAACAGTTAGTTTCAATATATCCTCATGTGTGAGCTTGTGATTTGTTCCTATGATCATGCATTTAGTTTTCGCTGGATGTAATGACATATTATTCAAAATACACCACTTATTTATAATATTCAAACGATCTTGAAGTCTATTTTGTACATCCAAAATATTATACTAGTAATTAGATTCGTATACTGTAGTATCATCTGCATAAATATCTGTATTTCCAGAGGTAGATGCAAATGAAATGTCATTAATGTACAACAGAAATAGCAATGGACCTAGTATTGTTCCATGACGAACACCTGAAGTAACTTTAAGCATCTCGGATTTTAAAGTTTTACCTTTATCAATTGTTTTCTATTCGAAAATTATGAATCAGATAATTTAATGGTATTGTCTGAACAATGGTAAAGTTTCAATTTGTGTATCAATATTCTATGGTCTACAAGATCGAATGCCTTTCTTAGATGAAGAAATACAGCTCCTATTAATTTACCTGAGTCTATATCCTTTACCAAGCTTCTATTAACCGTGTCAGGAAAGTATGAAATGAATGATATTGTCCGAAACCTGACTGGGTCTCGTGAATAACATTATACGTCTTGAAATATAATAGTATTTGTGTGGCTATATGACGCTCAAATATTTTTTGAAATTGTTGGTAAGATTGGAATTGGACGATAATTACATGGGTCCTCTTTATTGCCATTTTTGTGTATAGGAATCACACATGCCTCCTTAAAAGTACCAGGAAACACTCCAGTTTGTATGCTGTCATTTATGATTGAAGCTATGGATGTAATCACCACAATATTTTAAAATTCTAGGACCAACACCGTCTATACCTGTTGATTTGCTACTATCAAGTTTATCAATCAACTTTCTTACTTCAAAAGGTGATATGAGTTTTATACTAAATGAAGCATATTTCAATTTAATATCAAGTTGTTAATATGTCATACGATATGCACGATTTCACTTAGCAAAAGGCAAACATACTATTTAATTAATAATACGTTGTCTTGTATATTTATAGAAATTGTTTATGTCTGAGTAAACAGGCATAACTGTACCTTTGGTTATTTTTCTAAAGGAATTTCGAATTGCATGTACAATGTTTGATATTAAAATACAAACATCCGAATTAATATTATATTTTATAACTGAATTTTTGATGTTGTGACTTACTGATATTTTAATTCGAAGCATAACTATATTCTCTGAAAACTGTACTTAGACCCTTAACTGCCTTTTTTGACACTGACCGTTCCAAGTCGGTAGCCTTATTGTCAACCCTTTTTGTGTTTGTGACGTCATATGCCTTTATTTTTTATTACTATTGCCATTCATGTTTGTCTTTTTGCGTTTTTGGGGGTTTACTGTGTTCTGTGAAAGCTGCATTTCCTATTCGACTTTTATACTTATTTCCATTGCGGGTGTATCCGTCTTGCTTTGGCTAAAACTGGTTTCCCAATGATATTATATATACAGTGCGGGAGGGTAATTATGTGCATCTTAAATCTAAAAATGGTCATAAAATAGTCTAGAACAAAATAAAAAAAAGTTTATTTTTAAGTGTGTATTGACATGCCAGTACCAAGTACACTGGACTGGTTCAGACTAAATTAACATATGAAAGCCGTCGCTAAAGAACACTATCGGATTGATGTTCAACGGTGAAAATGTTCTGCTAATGCGGTGTAAGTTACAAATTATATTATATCACAACAAAGTAGGTATAAAAGTCGAACTCAGTCAACCATAATTCGAGCCTTCTCTGACCTTACCAGCCCCTTTTTACGATTTTTATATTTCATCTGTCTGTGTATGGTCTGAGGAATTCCTATAGTAAAAACGAGGGGATTACAAAAGAAACAGTCATGTACTTTCAACGGTGTCTGCGGTGTCGAGTCGAATTACTAACAAATCGGTCAGTTAATGTTTAATATACCAAGTTGCAATGGTAAAACTGCACATTTATCGATTGTAGTTCCCAGTGTTGGAAATTTAATAGTATTTAACTTCGCCTTAAAAGGCTTTGACCGTTAGAACTTTAATAGAAATATATAACAAACATTTTGGTTCAAGGAGGTAAATAAATATACATATAATCACTTTATATGCTTAACATTTTAATTCAGTGCATACATACTGAGATATCTTGACTAAAACCAAGAGGGAGGGGCCTCTCCCGCGCGGGAGGAGACCCCTTTGTTTTTACTATAGGAATTTCTCTGACCTTGCAGTTAAATGAAACATCAAAATTGTAAAAATGGCTGGTAAGGTCAGAGAAGGCTCGGATTAAGTCAACCAAAACCATGCAATCAAAACAGACACCAATTACACGTTTATTTCAAATTATATTATACCTCTGAAGCTGTACAAACCAAATGAATAGTTTGAAGAATATGTAGTATTCATTTTGTCTTGTTAGTGTATTTTGCCATGTTTGCTCATCTGATTGAGGTAAGGTGTCAACACTTCGAAGTAAATCAAAGTTTGTTTCATTTTCCATCTAATAACCCATTACATAACAAAGTAAATAGTGTGTACGGTTGTTTTGTGATCAGAAAACGAATGCGCATGATTAGCCGACGCTTAGCATTATCCCACACGTCTGAACTTCACGCTGAGGTTGATAGCAAACTATGTTTATTGCTTATTCAGAGAAAACATATTCGCACGAACGCACTCACACATGTATATGCATGTATATATATGAAGGCATACATATAGAGACAAACGAACAAACGCACGCAGTCACACACGCACTACAAGCATGTATGTATAGGTGCGGATGAATGTGTGGGTATCGTCGCTTTTAACAATCGATCAGTCATATCACGACGGCGTCTACTGTAACAGTGAACTCGATGCCCAACTTTATAGTGCTGAGACATAACATTGAAGCTGGAAGCAACCAAACAAAAAAGAGAGAAGGGATTATCTAGTCGAGACCAATTCTGATCAAAATCGAGAAAATCCACTTGGAGGGTCTCCTAGAATACCACAAACAGACGAACCAACCATCCCACTAGATTCAAAGGAACCAACATGGAATGAAAACGTTTCAATCGTCAAGAAAGCAAGGTCAGGTTCGGCACCAGGGCCCAGCGGTATCCCAAAAAGAATCTACACGATGTTTCCTAAGCTCTTGCGGCGTCTTGTGTGGCTTTTATAGGCACTCTGGAAAATAGGCGAAATCACCTGATGTTTGCAAACAGCAGAAGGCATATTTGTCCCCAAAGAGAAGTCTCGAGTACCTTGAACCAGTTCAGAACCATATCTATACTAAGTGTGGAAGGAAATTTCTTCTTTGCTTTGCTATACTCACCATAATGAGAACATACATGACATGACAACCATTGAGTACATCGACTCATCGGTGCAGAAGGAGGCATACCAGGATTCTCCGAGTGCATCGAAATGCCATCACCCATTTTTCATGCAAGTGAAGCATGGATACCTCACAGTCCTTTGGTTACACCTTCCCAACGCCTATGGTTCAGTACCTTACCAGTTGAAGCTTGATGCGATAGAGTATAACCATATCGCAGATTACATCAAGGGAATCACCAAGAGTTACTTTAGCAACAACAGATTACGGTTAACGATAGGTGACATTACCACAGCATGGCGGGCCTTAGAAAATGGGATTATCACAGGATGCATAATATCGGTTATACCTTTTGTGATAGGAATGGACTTATTCATCAAAGGCAGCAAATCGGGAAACTAGAGGACCCAACAAATCATCAGGAATCAGACTACCCCCAAACAGATGTGTTACGGGTGACCTGCCAATAACAACAGCAGCGCAAGAGCAGACATTCTTACTTGTCTTGAAGATATACTGTGGGATGGGCATTAATGCAGTTCAAACCCAGAAAATCAAGAAGCCTGGTCATCAAATGTGGCAAAATAATGGAAAAGATCCTTATCAAAACCCAGAATGAAGAGATTCCGTCCATAGTGAACAATCCGGTCAAGTGTTTGGGAAAATGGTTGACGCAAACCTGAAAGACACTAACCGCATCAAGCGGCTCAAGTCCCTAGTCCAGGAAGGTTTGAAGAAAATTGACAAGACCGGATTGCCAGGAAATTTTAAGGCATGGATCGCCTCATCTGACCTAGCCTCTGACATTGTATGAAGTTATCATTACAACGAAAGAGGCTCTTGAGAGATCAACCAACAGCTCTTTGCGCAGGTGGGTATGAGTACCTCCGAGCTTCACGAGTGTTGACCGCTACAGCAAATTAGCAACATGTCAGCTTCCTGGAAGTATTTCACCATTTTTACATAAGGTCAAGGTAGCAAAGGCAAGACTAGTGATGAGAGTGAGGGATTCTAAAGAAGAAACTATCAGAAACGCGGAAATAACGACGATAACAAGAAGAAAGTGATCTGTGAGTACTACAGTCGACCAAGCCTGGACGGTACACGTTCAGATTTGGGGATCAGCAGATAAAGCTGAAAAGAGGAAGATGGTCCTGGGCGAAATCACGAATATGGAGGAAGAAATCTGGAATGCAAAGCAAACGCACGCACGAACGTAAAGAAGCTTTCGAGAACGAAAAACGCAATATCATTACAAAACAAACGAACTAACTAACAAACCACGATGACTGCAGACACAACTTTATAACATAATACTTAATTTCTTATCTTCAAAGAGTTCACTTATTGTTAGCGAAACAGTTTTGTCTTGAAAAGAAGACGACTCGTTTTGATGCATAAATCATAAATATTAATTCGCAATGTATACCTGGCAATCGATTGCACCGTCGGTTTTGGTTTTTAACTCAATTCATATTTCCTAGCGCGAACGAGGCGGTATTTTTTTTATAATTCTTTTAGCTATGCATATTGATTTTACAAAAAAAACTAGGTATGCTAAGTTGTTCAGCTGTGTGTGTATATTATATTCATACGTTTCTAGTCAATATTAGTTGAATTTAGTTAAATTGAATTGTGATTTTACGGCGCAGCAACACAAAAAGATTATATGGCGGCTAACAGGAATGAACGTGCCAGTCTCATCCTCCATTTACATCAAGATAAAATATGGAGATTGGGCCTAGAACCGTCTTACCTGCAGAACTGCAGAGTTGCTGCAAATTCTATAGTTGACACTCCATTTACGATGGAGCCACGTTTCCACGTTTGCATACGACGTGAATTCGGAATTCGGAATTATGCAATCGATCATGGAGATATTTTAATTAAAAATAAACACACAATAAAAAAACTTTAACTTTTAATGGCATTAAGTATAGTATAATACATAAAAGACATCACTTTTTGCAGAATTACAACAGATAAGATCAGTTAAAATGAAGGAAAAGAAGAATCACAATTGTTTATAAATACAAATATAAAGTTTGTCCTATACGCTTTTAACTTAGTAATAAAAAGAAATAAAAAAATGAACAGCCATTGTCAATCCACTGTATCCCTATTATAAATATCCATTTAAAATGACTTTAACTGAAATTCATTGTGTAAACAGCATCAAGCAAACAATTCAATGTAATTAATAAGAGCAATAGCACTGAACAATTAAAAAGGAGCTGTGGTTGAATAGACAAAAGCGGCCAAGGATTGATCTACATAAAACAAAACACCACCAACTGCGCGAAGAGTATAATTATATAGAGGATCTTACATGAGTGACTGTGTATTATTGATTTACTAATAAACGAGTTGGATAAAATGATAGGATACGAGGCTCTTGCCGAGTATCCTATCTTTTTACAACGAGTTTATTAAAGTCAATAATGCACAGTCACGAAAGAAAGATTCTATTTATCACATAATACACCTACGACGTGATAGATTCACTTGTAACACTACAGCCTTGCCATTGTAATTAACCTAATAACAGTTTATAAATGTAACACAATTAGGGTTGAAATACACCCCTCTTATAACTGATCATACAATGGGAGATTCCTAATATTGTCAGTTAGTTGTTGGTTAATCATCTGAACACCTGTTTTGTTTACCTGTTCTAAACTATGGATTCTTGTGGGTAATTTATGCATACAATGAGGTAATCACCATGGCATTAACCTGTAGCTACACAGGTCAATGTCCATATGTGAGGCATGACTAACTGCCGAAAAGCAATATAGCTTCAAGTATAATACTGAGCGCACGGAGAGAGAGCACAGAGTCTGGGGCCGGTGGTTAAAGAGTGGAGAGTCAGTCTATCTTGTAAGATGGATTCCCGCAGTCTAAGACAAGGTGTGGGATAAGTTAAACTATACTATGTAAACCAGTATATTAGTGCAGTCATCGTTACATACAAATAAGAAGATTTGAACATTTGAAAGTTTCTAAATACTATTATACTTTGTGAACCTAAGACATTTAATAATAGGGACTATTAAGTAGTTAACAAATGGACGTACTAAAAACCACTATACTAAACGGATATGTTTATATATATAACAGGATTATGAATGTGTAATTATTCGGACTGTTTTATATGTACTAATAAATTATGGAAATCACAACGCGATGTCCGGACCTTGTTATAAAATGTACCAAGCATAGCATACGACCCCGTAGTGCTACAGGCTTGATTTGGTTGCCGTGACTCAGGATCCATTTACATTGTTAGGAGCTCGACGATTTCATGGACATTTATTGACAATTTATTTTTAAGGCGGCTCTGGAAAACGGAAATAGTGAAATTGGAAAATTCGAATTAATATATCCAAGGTGAGAATAATACCAGAATTATTTTTGTAAATACCAAATTAGCAAGACAAATGCATAAGCTGCCTTGTTGAGAATTTAATATCAGATATGAGAAAATGTTAATTAAATAAGAAATAATTATTTCAAACTGAGGTCGGTTCCGAAACAATTGAATATGGATGAATAGTGTTTAGAAAACTTAAATTTATTAAAATTGGGTATTTAAAATTCACATGCAAATTAAATATACGAGTGAGTATACAATCTGCATTTAAAGGAGAACTGCAGTCTTAAATTAATCTAGGTGGTTACGTCATCTTTTTATAGACGAAAAAAAAAGATAATTATTATGCTGAACAATGTTTGAACAATATAGTTTCAATGGGACTATACAAGTTTTGTATAATACATTATTAGCAATAGAAATCAGATATTAGATCTATATATACATGGCTGCCATTTAACTCAATACATAAATGGTGCAATACATAAATTAATGCCTGTTAAATACTGGAGAAGGGTGTATCAAATAGGATAACATTATAATGGGGAAATGGTGAACGTATGACTTAAAGTAACACATCCGAACAAAAATAGTTCGCCAGAATCCTTAAAGAATAATATGTTTTTCGGAAAACAAAATAACACAAAATTGGTTTGTAGATGATATGATAATTATGCGGCATCAGTTAAGATGTAATGTCAAATTGATAAGTCAATAGGCATTGAGTATAGTGTTTTCCAGTAAAGTATGGATAAGTTTTCCTTTTACCTAAAATGGAATTATACACATGAGCAGTTGAATACTTTGAGTAAGGCTGTACGATTATGGGTTCTGAGTACAGCTGGCTATAACTGCAAAGCTGAGTACATTGCAGATACGATCAATTAAGTATTGTCTCGTATGCCTTTAAATGCTACATCTCAGTGGCCAAATGGTATGGATCAAATATAAATGATAACACCTATGCTGAGACAGACAAAACAACCACACCATTAGCCTAAAATGATAAATTAATGGGTTGAGATATCTTTATTCTGGCAAGATTATTGATAAGCACAAGAACAAAGTGATTTTAATTGGAGAATATAATAGGAACATAGGTACAGGTATAGCTGACCTGTTTGAAGGTGTTTTAACGCCTGATAGAAGAAAATATTTTCAGTAGTGAGATATTAAAGGGGAACCATGCATTTGAATTGGTTGCGTTAAGGAACAGTATTCATAATGATGGGATGTATAATACATGTTATACTGTTTATTTGTACATAATATTAAAGTAATTTGATGTAATTAACGGCAGAATATGTTTTATGACTGCTGATGAGGTATCACCTTTCTTAATTCGGTATTCGCTCATGCGATATATGAAACAGTCGATGTTCAACTAAGTTTGAGAAGTCTAGATTTGACCTTAGGAGAGCAAGTATTCTCCTGCATCGACGGGAAAGGAGACAAGAAACGACAGTCGCGTCGTGGAAGTTCATGAATTGAAATGGTTGCATCATCGATGGATGTTCATACGGGGAAGTTAGACCCGTAGATGGAACAAAAAACTTAAACGTGTGCATAGTTGAAGTTTGTAACTATAATCAATAGATAAAATGTAGTGCGTGGACTTGTATCCGATGTATTCATGTGTTTTGTTTATAAAGAAGATACTGTATAATTCATCTATCGGTAATTGGACATAACATCAAGCAATACCAAGATAAGAGGGTCTAATAAACATCAGTGACTTATCTTGCATTCGGTAGCAGATGGAATGGTTAATAATTACGGCGTACGAAATGTTAAAGGAGAACTGCGTTTATTCGAATTATTTAGGCAGTGAACAATTTATTTCGAAAACAACAAGGTATTCTGAGTGACGCAAGACTCAAAAATTCTCGGATTATCATGGGATCGAGCATTGTACGTTGGATGGAGCCTAACCAGATTATCGATAACGACGAAACGATGTGGCGCTGCCGTGAACGATGGATTATCATTGACACTAGAGAAAATACTCAATTAGTTGTGTTTATATGTGAAAATATATAGTGACTCATTTAGTGTTATATTACTGATTTAGACAGACGTTTTGCAGTAATGGAAATATATATGAACGCTATGCAGAAATTACAGTGATTATCATCAGCAGCACAGACTATGTTTAGTTGTAGTGAAAGACTCAGTTAGAAATCTTTTGATTTATCAAAATATTTCATATTACTAGGGAAGGAATATGTAACACTACAGCCTTGCCATTGTAATTAACCTAATAACAGTTTATAAATGTAACACAATTAGGGTTGAAACACACCCCTCTTATAACTGATCATACAATGGGAGATTCTTAATATTGTCAGTTAGTTGTTGGTTAATCATCTGAACACCTGTTTTGTTTACCTGTTCTAAACTATGGATAATTGTGGGTAATTTATGCATACAATGAGGTAATCACCATGTCATTAACCTGTAGCTACACAGGTCAATGTCCATATGTGAGGCATGACTAACTGCCGAAAAGCAATATAGCTTCAAGTATAATACTGAGCGCACGGAGAGAGAGCACAGAGTCTGGGGCCGGTGGTTAAAGAGTGGAGAGTCAGTCTATCTTGTAAGATGGATTCCCGCAGTCTAAGACAAGGTGTGGGATAAGTTAAACTATACTATGTAAACCAGTATATTAGTGCAGTCATCGTTACATACTAATAAGAAGATTTGAACATTTGAAAGTTTCTAAATACTATTATATTTTGTGAACCTAAGACATTTAATAATAGGGACTATTAAGTAGTTAACAAATGGACGTACTAAAAACCACTATACTAAACGGATATGTTTATATATATAACAGGATTATGAATGTGTAATTATTCGGACTGTTTTATATGTACTAATAAATTATGGAAATCACAACGCGAAGTCCGGACCTTGTTATTAAATGTACCAAGCATAGCATACGACCCCGTAGTGCTACACACTTTAATTTTGTCAATTTTCCTTATTTGTAAGACAAACCATGACGTCGTTTTATTGTTTACATGACGTCGCTACGTTACGCGGCTATAAATAATTAAGGCGTCTGAACATACCGTATGATATATCATGCAAACAATTGGGATTAAACGTTTTTCTGTATACAAACACAGTGATTCGGTCCTCATTTGCATCTGTAATACACTAGTGTATTACGAGAAATAAGTCATGACTTTATTGCACTCCTAGAAGCCATGTTATGTGATAAAATGTAATGTGTACGTTCAATTTAATTAATTTAGAAAAATACTATAGTTAATTAACATATAATGCAATCAGAGACCGATTCTGTAAAAATGACAGTGTTTACTACTCGTGTTAATATTTAAAGGGAGTACATTAGGTGTTGTCATTTGTTGTTATTTTGTGTTGTTGTTGTATTTTGTGTGTTTTTTTTTAGAATTGTTCATAATAAAAAAAAAAGAAAATAATACGTTAAATGATACCATAAACGAGACCATTAAATTATACTGAACATATACTATAAAGAACCGAAGAAAGTAAGAAAGTAGTTCCTATCCTTGGTTACGCGCCATGGTTAACTATGTTTTAAAGTTTGCTGTAACAAACTGGTGACAATCGTGAACGCTCGGCCAATCCCGTCATTCTTCGGGATCTCGAAGCAGTGTACGAGATGTTGCGAATGAAACTGGTGAGCGTAGTTATCGCCGAGGTGCCCCGCGTGACAGCGTGACAGCTATTTATAACTTGCGGATTTCTCTATGTCTTGATAGTATAGGAAACAGTTTATATTTTGTTTATATCTTTGAACCATTTCACGTTTAAAAGTTTTCATTATATAGCTTTTTATTTGCCACGGTTTAAATAAATATAACCCAAATGCGTGATGTACCCTGCATACAACTACTCTATCACATGTTTACAAAACACAAGTAATAAAGAAAAAACAAGAGGCCCAAGAGGGCCTGTGGACGCTCTACTGGCTAACATGGCTCTTATACCATCAATGAAGCGAGTGACTGCAATTTACGTTTTTTTGAAAGTTGGGCAAAAATTAACTAAATCAAGGGCCATAACTAAAACATCTGGTAACGTTTGGTAAAATGAAGGCCCTATCGTCTTACCGAGGCAAAATATATCATTTTAAACTAGATCCAGGGCCATAACTCCACTGTTACTGGACGGTTCTGGCTGTTTTTTTAACTTGGCCAGTAGCGGTAATAAAAAAAATAAAATAATAATAATAATAATAAAAAGAAGTCAACAAATCTGGTAAAGTTTGGTAAAGATCAGATGAAAAATGAAGGCCCTATTGTCTTAACGAGGCAAAATATAGCATTTTTAATGAAATCAAGGGCATAAATCCGCTGTTACTGGTCCGATCTGGCTGGTTTTCAAACTTCGAGCTTTCGTTAATATTAACAATCTGGTAAAGTTTGGTAAAGATCAGATCAAAAATGAAGGCCTTATTGTCTTAACGAGGCAAAATATAGCATTTTTACCTAAATCAAGGGCCACAACTCCGCTGTTGTTGGTTCGATCTGGCTGGTTTTCGTACTTTTAATAGCTTTCATGATAGAAACAATCTGGTAAAGTTTGGTAAAGATCGGATGAAAATTGAAGGCCCTATCGTCTTAACGGGGCAACATATAGCATTTTTAACTAAATCAAGGGCCATAACTCCGCTGTTAGTGGTCAAATCTGGCTGGTTTTCGAACTTGTCCGAGCTGCCATTGATGTTAACAATCTGGTAAAGTCTGGAAAATATCAGATGAAAAATGAAGGCCCTATCATCTTAACGAGACAAAAGTTAACGACGGACAACGGACGGACGACGGACAACTCGCCATCCCATAAGCTCTGCTGGCCCTTGGCCAGTACAGCTAAAAATTACATTTTAATATATACTCAGTTGCAAAAGAAACTGGACACTTTGAACAATTTACTTTACACCCTATCCTCTTTATCAAGCGACTGTCCCTTAATGATTCGACATATTGAAAAAACAAATGACAACATGTTATTGGCAATGGAATGATAAAACACGTTGGTTCATTTGGAGTTTGTCAATTTAATTCTAAGACAACTTTATACAATTAAATCTAAACAAAACTCAGTGTCCACTTCCTTTTGCAACTGAGTATAGTACTTCAAATTTAAACGCTTTATTGTGAGTGTCTCATCATCAGATGCACAATTGAATAACATTATTTCATACAAGTGTATCTGTAACCATGATTTACAGTTCTCCCCCGCCCCGCCACCCCACCCCCTCCACTATCATCCCCAAATACAATAGGCACGAACTAGGTCCTTAATTCCTTATCCGACGTACGAATCTAGGTGGAATATCTTGCCGAAGGACACATCGAAGCAACCCAGTGGCGCCAGTGAGGTTCGAACCCGAGATTGCCGGATGCAGTGTCGAACGTACCTACTGGGCCACCGCGGCCCGATGATTAATAGTTCAAACAGCAGAGACTAACATAACATATATATATTTCATAAAACACTCATTTGTAGATTCGATCGTTTTGTCAAATATATTTTTTATATAACTGAAAATAAATTTAATACAAAAATATGGTGGCATGTGGCTGCCATGCACTTAGTTTATGTTGACATAAATTATCGTGACTTTATGGTCATTTTATTGCGACTTTTCGTGATAAATTCTCTTTGAAGCCGACATAATTTCACGAATATAAAAATTAAAAGCACGATAAAATATCTCAACAATTAATAAAAAGTCGCGATAATGCTTCAACGTGCCATTCAAATAACGACTTAAGATATTTAAAAATAGAATTTTGCGGAAGACCTTTGACTGACGAGTTTACTTGTTGGCCCCCTGCTATATTTATGGTAAAAAAAAGTATGGTACTACCGGGTCCCCTGAATAACTTTTTTAGTATTTTATAGATATTACAATACTATATATCACTGGAAAGCTCAGAATATGCATGTACTTTCTAAAACAATAAAGATGTTTAAATTTGGATGCGAAATAAGCGATTTAATAAATGCAACACACAAAACCATCTCATCACCACCACCAACACACAAAACCATCAGAATAACAAAATTGCCTTATTCTAATCGCTAAAAACACATTATTTAATCATTATTATATTAATTATTTAATACAGCTTTGATCTTTATTATCTTTATAGATTTATTTAGCTAAAGATAACTACTTTCTACGGAATCGTAATCGTGCCTCGTCTTGTTGGGTAATATTGACTTTCTCAATTTGAAATTACTCGAGTTGTTATGTTATACATCTATAAATCGATATATGTACGTCGACAAAACACGATGTAATTCAATAAATGCAAAACAAACAAGTTGAAATGGTTCTTTATTTTACAATAAATCGTTTTTAGTGAACTTGACATGTTTTTATTTTATTTATATCGCGTTGAAACAAAGCAAATAAAAATATATTAATATAAATGTACTCGACGTAATGAGTATTATCTGTATTACAGATGTCTATCTGATATACACGAGAGATTTATTTCAACCTATGTACAGTTTGTCGATTATGTGATATAAGTATCTCAAAAATGATAAAACAATTTGAGATAACGTCATGTTTTTAATTAAATAAAATTTACACCGGAATGATTAGCGTCGGTCGTCCGGCCTGCTTCTGATTTCTTTGCTACGCTTTGTTACGTGTATTCTAGTCTCGGACAAGCTGTGTGAAGTTGACTGAGATCGAAGATCGTAGATGACATTCAATATCGAGCTTGGTTTTTAATGTCGAGCTAGATCTGAGATCGATATTCGGTTAAACGTATAAGAATACTGAATACACAGCTTGGTTTAAATTTCGAGTTGGCTCTGAGAGCGATATTCGTTTTAAACGTACACAAAGGCATTTTGAATACATAGTTTGGCTTGAATACAGAGCTGGCTCTGAGATCGATATTCGTTTTAAACATACGCCCAAGTCATTTTGAATAGAGAGTAAGGTTTGAATGCAGAGACGGCTCTGAGGTCGATATTCTTTTTAAATAGACACCAAGTCATTTTGAATGAAGAGCTGGGTTCGAATGCACAGCTGGCTCAGAGATCGATATTCGTTTTAAACACACACCGATTCATTTTGAATGCAGATCTGGGTTTGAATACAGAGCTGGCTCTGAGATCGATATTCGTTTTATACATGCACAATTTCATTTTGAATGCAGAGCTCGGTTTGAATACAGAGCTGGCTCTGAGATCGATATTCGTTTTAAACATACACCAAGTCATTTTGAAAGCAGACTTGGATTTGAATGCAGAGCTGGCACTGAGATCGATATTCATTTTAAAGTAACCCAATTCATGCTTAATGCAGAGCTGGGTTTGAATACAGAGCTGGCTCTGATATCGATATTCGTTTTAAACATGTAACAAGTCATTTTAAATGCAAACCTGGGTAAGAATACAGATTTGGCTCAGATATCTATATTCGTTATAAACATATACAGAGTCATTTTGAATGCAGATCTGGGTGTGAATACAGAGCTGGCTCTGAGATCGATATTCGTTTTAAACATGCATCAAGTCATTTTGAATACAGGGCTGTGTTTGAATACAGAGCTGACTCTGAGATCGATATTCGTTTTAAACATGCACCAAGTCATATTGAACGGAGAGCTGGGGTTGAATACAGAGGTGGCTCTGATATCGATATTCGTTTTGAACGTAAACCAAGACATTTAGTGAGCTTGGTTTGAATACAGAGCTGGCCCTGAGATGGATATTCGTTTTAAGCATACATCAAGGCATTTCCAATACAGAGCTATGTTTGAATACAGAGCTGGCTCTGAGATAGATGTTCGTATTAAACATACACCGAGTCATTTTGAAAGCATAGCTGGGTGTGAATACAGAGCTGGCTCTGAGATCGATATTCGTTTTAAACATGCACTAAGTCATTTTGAATACAGAGTTGTGTTTGAATACAGAGCTGACTCTGATACCGATATTCGTTTTAAACGTACACCAATTCATTTTGTATACAGAGCCGGGTTTGAATACAGAGCTGGCTCTGATATCGATATTCGTTTCAAACATGCAATAAGTCATTTTGAATGCAAAGCTGGGTAAGAATGCAGAGCTGGCTCAGAGATCTATATTCGTTTTAAACATATACCGACTCATTTTATATGCAGATCTGGGTTTGAATACAGAGCTGGCTCTGAGATCGATATTCGTTTTAACAATGCACCAAGTCATTTTGAATGCAGAGCTCGGTTTGAATGCAGAGCTGGCTCTGAGATCGATATTCGTATTGAACATACACCGAGTCATTTTAAAAGCATAGCTGGGTTTGAATGCAGAGCTGGCTCTGAGATCGATCATGCACCAAGTCATTTTGAATGCATAGCTGGGTTTGAATGCAAAGTTGGCTCTGAGATCGATATTCCTTTCAAACGTATAGCAAGGCATTTTGAATATCGATCTGGTTTTGAATTTCGAGCTAGCTCTGAGATCGATATTCGGTTAAACATGTACAATATGGTATTTTATACATCGAGCTAGGTTTGAATTTAGAGCTGGCTCTGAGATCGATAATCGTGGTAAACATACAAGGCATTTTGATTATCGAGATGGGTTTACATTTCGAGCTGGGTCTGAGAACGATATTCGTTTTAAACGTACAATAAGACATTTTGAATATCGAGCTGCGTTTGAATTTCGAGCCATGTATCTTTCGCTTATGTTGATAGTGACAGTATATGAGCAATGTTTGCATTGCCGATTTCCCTTACAAGGCGCAAAACAGGGTAGCTATTTCAACATGGTCAACGCAAGTTATGTACTGACAATATTATCTATGTAACGCATAAGCCATTTTTGTGAAATTGTTTCGACTGAGCAATATGGTTCCCTCTAGTATGTTGGACTAGTTGGGAAGCTTCTGGTTATACTAGATGATATTGATACATGGTTTCCATGTCATGTCATGTGTATTGTCAAGTATCTTTCGAATAACCTTTGGCGCAAGAGCAACACTGCATATGTCTTTCTACAGAATTTACTAATAATGATCTTGAATATAGAAAAAAATTATGATTTGAACGATTTATTTAATGGCCAAACTAAGGTTATTGTAACTATTTAAAAATAAATTGAAGGCATTGATATACGCTGTAGAGCGCTTCCATGGCCGGGATAGTAAAGCCGTTGCGTCTAAAACTGTCTCGCCTTTCACTGCTGCTGTTGAATAACGAATCTCGAGTTTTTTGTTTTTCGATATTCAAAACTTTATTTGTTGAATAACGAATCTCGAGTTTTTTGTTTTTCGATATTCAAAACTTATTTAATGAATAACGAATCTCGAGTTTTTTGTTTTTCGATATAACGAATCTCGAGTTTTTTTATTTTTCGATATTCAAAACTTATTTGATGAATAACGAATCTCGAGTTTTTTGTTTTTCAATATTCAAAACTTTATTTGTTGAATAGCGAATCTCGAGTTTTATGTTTTTCGATATTCAAAACTTATTTGATGAATACGAATCTCGAGTTTTTTGTTTTTCGATATTCAAAACTTATTTGATGAATAACGAATCTCGAGTTTTTTTGTTTTCCGATATTCAAATTTATTTGTTGAATAACGAATCTCGAGTTTTTTGTTTTTCGATATTCAAAACTTTTTTGATGAATAACGAATCTCGAGTTTTTTGTTTTTCGATATTCAAAACTAATTTGTTGAATAACGAATCTCGAGTTTTTTATTTTTCGATATTAAAACTTTATTGAATAATGAATCTCGCCTTTTAGTTTTTCGATAATCAAAACGTATTTGATGAATAACGAATCTCGAGTATTATTTTTTTTTCGATATTCAAAACTTTAATTGATGAATAACGAATCTCCAGGTTTTTGTTTTTCGATATTCAAAACCTATTTGTTGAATAACGAATCTCGAGTTTTTTTTTGTTTTTCGATATTCAAAACTTTATTTGTTGAATAACGTATCAAGTTTTTTTTGTTTTTCGATATTAAAAACTTATTTGTTGAATAACGAATCTCGAGTTTTTGAATTTCGATATTTAACATTTATTAGTTGAATAACGAATCCCGAGTTTTTTGTTTTTCGATATTCAAAATTTATTTGTTGAATAACGAATCTCGAGTTTTCTGTTTTTCGATATTCAAAACTTATTTGTTGAATAACGAATCTCGAGTTTTTTTGTGTGTTTTTTTGAAATTCAAAACTTATTATTTGATGAATAACGAATCTCGAGGTTTTTGTTTTTCGATATTAAAAACTTATTTGTTCAATAACGAATCTCGAGTTTGTTGTTTTTTGATATTTTATTTGAATATCAAATGTCGAATATCGAATAGCATGTTAACTTCTGGCCGCTCGTATACGATATAACATAACTTATATTTTGTAATTAAGTTAAATAGCTGTTACTGAATATGCTCAGCAAATCTAATGATTTCTTTGATATAACAAATATGACATGATCAAAAGTGTGCATTATACATTTGCTGCATCCGTATTTTTGAAAAAGGGGAGAGGATGAGATCTGAAGCAAACATCTTGAGTTATTAATAACAGCAAAATGTAAATTGTCGTTTAAGGTTATAGCAGTCTATCGAGTGTTATATGCAGTTTTTGTTTTCATAACATAATTTCAATACTTTGAAATTTATCAAATTTATGAAAACATCTAGTTTGAAACAGTTGCTGCAGGCATTGTAATGTTTTCCTCCTGTATTAAAAATAAATTTTAAAACTTTATTTTGAGAATAAAATAACTTGAGATTTGGGGCAAAACATACACATTGGCAAATAATAGCGAAACAATTTTTTTTTACCAAACACATCTGTATTTGGTTTGTAATATACAGCAACAATAACTATTCATTGTTTTAGATCAACGATTTGAAGAATATAAGAGAGCGTAATCACCCCACGGCGTAGGCGTCAGTCTCCGCGTCCCCAGTCAACATCGAGCTCTGCGCGTAATCTGTGTTTACAGGTCTATATCTTTTAAACTTATTGTCATAGCTCAACTAAATTCGATCATGAGCTTCCTTAAAGTATTATCTTACGGGTAACAGAAGTAATGTGGTTCCTATACCCCATGGGCTCCCATGGAACCCAAATTATGATAGCCTTTAAAATGTGCAGTGTTCCATTTCACATCGCAATTAACGTGTGCACCCAGTGAGATTCGAACCCGCAGCGCTGAGAGACGAGCGAGTTATAGACACAAATAGCCATGGACGCGCTCAAAAACTGATATCAAACAATTGCTAATCATGAACCCTATGCTTTGAATCTCTATGGTCGCATTCGTGATTTGCATTATTGTCATAGGCATTAAACCATATATTATATACACATTCCCGCCATCCATAAGAATCGACACTTTCTTACCGGAATGGTGCAATGTATTACTTTTGCGCAATATAACCTGAGTCACATAATGCGTCGACCATTTGTCACATAACGCGTTAGGTCACATGACACGTTCTGACTTTCGACGCATTATATGAAGTCATAGACTGCGTCGTATATAGATATTTCATTATTTTTTTCAAGCTTCTATTTTGTGAGTATCTGGGGTGGGTGGGTGTGTGTGGGGTGTGGGGTGTGTGGGTGTGTGTGTGTGGGGGGGTCTATTTTGTAAGTATCTGGGGGGTGGGGGGGGGGGGGGTAATGTGATGCTTTCGGCATCTAATATTTCACTGAAGGTTGCCACCACCAGAATGGCACTAAAGAAATTTTACTTTTTCCAAATATACTCTCAGTACAATTGTATCCATAAAAATGCAAATTTGAGTCAAAACATCCCAAATCTACATGTTTTATGAAGGAAATATAATATTTTGATGATTTATGGGGTTTTGTTATGATGTGGGTAATTTAATCCAATCAGAATATACCTTACAATCTGACTATATGCCCTAATAGACCTATACCTTTTTCACCCAATCAGAAGCCCCAAATCAATTGTGGTATCTGACCAGAAGAATAATCACAGATTTCAGAAAGGTCACAAGTACTGTTAAACGCATTATGAGAGACTAGATAAGAAGATGCGTTCAAAAGAAGCCGATCACGGTGTAACGTTCGTAAGACGCATCCAACCAAAAAAAAAAGAAGCTTTTAAAACAACAATTGGCAGAATATATAAAAGTAAATATACTAAAGTGAACAAGAAACGCAACCCGGGAATTTAAAAAAATGCAGAATGGGCCTGGAACCTTCTCATCTGCAGAGAACTGCAGAGTTGCTTCAAATTATGTTGTACAAACTCCATGTTTTGCTGGAGCGACGACCATTGTTTTCTGCCATCACTCAAGCAGCACCTAAAACAATATGAGGTGATGATGAATATGACAAAAATGACAAAATGAACTTGAATACCCATTTGCTTGGATAAACAGTGGCCTTAGTTCTTGCTCCGGATTAATAATAGTAATGTTGTACTCTAAACTGACACTTCATAAGCTTCATTTAAACACGTATCTTTTACAGTGAAAGTTCAAGGTCCTAAAGTATACTGTGATCTAAAGTATACTGTGATAAAATTCGCTGATACGACGTTATCTGCCATCCGTCCTTATCGTGTGATGAATTGATAAGAATTGATCTACGTGTTTCCGTTATACAGATTGATCTGAAACGATCGGAACATTGATTAATCGATTTTTAATTTGCGCGTATTGTCTATGTTGGTCTACGCTTCCTTCAACTTAAAGTCCAATAGGATATCAGTTTAGGCCAAACGTAAACACATCTTAGTTTGCTCAAACCCGACCTTCGATTTTTATTGCATGTATGGCCGATTCTTATTTAAATGCTATTTGAAAGTTTGACTGTTTTATCCATGAGCCATAAGGTTGGTCGGTACCATCTGGGATGGCAAATTCTATAAAAAAAAAATCGAAATCATTGATGCCTACAGGGATCAAATTTAATATTTTAGATTTTAGTCACTTGCTAAAAAAAGCAATTGCGAAGATTTTCTACTTGCTGTTTTAATCAAGGTACTTGCATTAATAATTTAAAACCTCCATTCATTTTAGAAGGATTTCTGTAAATGTAATAATGACATTTTAACACTCAGCTGGATCTGCTGTGTTGACAGATCTATATCACGTTTATGGCAAGCCAATTGTCCAATAAGGTTCACGGTCGAAAAACTAGGATTAACGATCGATAAATTAGGTTTTTCGAACGTAAAACCAGGTTTATCGAATAATAACCTATTTTTTCGAGCGAAAACATAGGATAACGGGCGTAAACCATAGTTTACGCTCGTGAACCCAGGTTTACGTTCGATAAACTAGGTTTCTCGATTGAACTAAAAATTTCGGTCGTTATCCTAAGTTCACGAGCGTGAACCTATGTTTACGGGCGTGAACCTGGGTTCACGAGCGTGAACCATAGTTTAGGAACGTGAACCTATGTTTACGACCGTGAACATGGGTTTACGACCGTGAACATAGGTTCACGCTCGTGAACATAGGATAACGACCGAAAATCATAGATTTGTTCGAGAAACCTAGTTTATTGAACGTAAAACTAGGTTCACGTTCGTAAACTATGGTTCACGCTCGTAAACCAAAGTTCACGGTCGTAAACATAGGTTCACGTTCGTAACCTATGGTTCAAGGTCGTAAACCTAGGTTCATGTCCGTAAACTATGGTTCACGGTCGTAAACCTAGGTTCACGCTCGTAAACTATAGTTCACGTTCGTAAACTATGGTTCACGGTCGTGATTGGCTATGCTCGTAAATCACAGATACCGGTCCGAAAGCATAGTTACAAGTCGATAAACCCGGTTTTACGAACGTGAACCTATGTTTACGAGCGTGAACCATAGTTTACGAGCGTAAACTATAGTTCACGGTTGTAAGCATAGGTTTACGTCCGTAAACTATGGTTCATGCTCGTAAACATAGGTTAACGTTCGTAAACTATGGTTCACGGTCGTAAACATAGGTTCAAGGTCTTAAACATAGGTTTACAGTCGTAAACATAGGTTCACGGTCGTGAACCCATGTTCACGCCCGAAATTCATAGTTGATTTGATAATCCTAGTATATCGACCGTAAACCATGGTTTACGTTCGATAAACTAAGTTTCTCGATTGAACTATGAATTTCGGTCGTTATCCTATGTTTACGAGCGTGAACCGGGGTTCACGAGCGTGAACCATGGTTTACGAATGTGAACCTATGTTTACGACCGTGAACTTGGGTTTACGAGCGTGAACCTACTTTTACGAGCGTGAACTATGGTTTACGGACGTTATCCTATGTTTTCGCTCGAAAGTATAGGTTAACATGCTTTTACGTTCGAAAAATCTAGTGTATCGATCGTTAATCCTAGTTTTTCGACCGTGAACACGTAATTATTGGACAATTGGCTTGCCATACACGTTGACAGATCTATATCACTAGCATTTCTTGTCCTAGCTATACAATTTTGGGTATGGATTTCTTTATAGTATTATCTAGAGGGTCTAATTTTTTTTTAATTTTTTTTTTTTTAATATTATATTTTTTTTAGATATTTTATTGGTCATAGTTTTTACAGTGGTTTCAAAATATCAAAGTCACATATAAAAGTAACGTAATGCATTAATAAAGCGTTGTTAAAGGTTTACCCAAATAAGTATACAAAGCAGAATATGCAGAATCTACATATGATTTAGTAATAGTAATAATTAAACGTACCATGTTTACTTAGACATATCAACAACTTGTATCAATTGCAGAGTAACATCTATGTAATAGTAATTGTGTCTGCTATATATTCTGGGCTTCCTTGGAACCAAAATTGTGATGGAACATAAAATGTGTAATAAACTCAGATCAAGGTTTTGCATGTATATTGTTGTATATATCTATAGTATTTAATTTGCGTTAGCTAAACCAAAATTTGGGTTGGGATTCCTTATATCATTATCTAGATGGGTGCATACTTAATTTAGGTGCAAATGAATCACGGGCTCCCTACGAGCTTAACATAGCCTAAGAAATGTTCAATAATTTTGGTTTAAGTAAACATCCAATCTTCGTTCCTGACCATATGATTTTTATTTCATTCATACTGGGGTATACCACCACCCCACCCCACCCACACAACCCGAAACCCGGTTATTTATTTATTTTCATATTTCTGCATTATTTTGTTTATTGATTCTTACACCTATAACTACGGTGCATAATGCCCACCTAAGTTCCAACTCCCCACCCATCCATCATCAAGAGGGTTGTGGTCGGGGGACGGTAAGATGCACTATAGACATCCAATATATTGTTATATATACATGATATACTGAACATATATGTTTGCGTTTCTTATTCATAGTTCAAACCATATTGGGTTATGGGCTCACCTCGCAAGGAGGTAAGGGAGTTGGTGAGTAGTAGGAGGGGTGGGGGGGATGTTGCACTCTCAAAAATAACCAATCCTCATCTAAAAAAATCTGGGGCTGGGGAGGGTGGTGAGTGTGGGGGAGGGGCGAGAGTGGGCAAATGTAAATATTTCTTCGTTGTTAGTTTGTTTATTATTACATCATAACCATGGTGCCTGCTGTTGGATAGGGTGGGTGGGGAAGGGGATGGCGGGGTACACTATCAAATGAATTTTGTATCTGTTTTTCTTAACAGATAACATCAATCTTTATCCAATTATTTTAAAAAGAGTAAATATTTCTGTGTTGTTAGTCTTACACCGTGAGTATGGTGTATACTGCCTACCTCAATCCCCACGATAAAGTCCGTATTTTCAATTCGTTCCCCAAGGTCACAGATCACTCTGTTACTATTTTTAGCACATCTCAAAATGGCCGCCATTCAAATGCTTAAAGACAGCAATATATTCTTAATTATGGCTTATCCCGAGGACCATTCGCACAAAACTGTTTTATTTTATTTTGGCTTCGATTTAGGCTCCTCTATAATATATTAAATGTCCCCCGACCACATGTTAAATATTTTCGGCACATTGCAAAATGTGGTTTACCCGAATTTACATAGAAATGTTTTATTTTACTTTTGATTTAGGTTTAAGCTCTATTATACTATAATAAATGCCTACCACAATCTCACCCCACTCCTCTGTTACTATTTTAGCACATTTCAAAATGGCTGAAATCCAAATGCTTAAAGATAGAATATGTAATAGATAGAGTCTGGTCTCGGCGAGTTGGTTTTTTTAAACACCGAGATGGATGTAGCCCATCGAGGTGTTAAAATAACCAAAAAGCTAAGACATACTCTTTTTTGTAGCATGGTGTACTTAGTAACACTGTGACGTCAGAGCGACGTCCGTACTCTAAATTCCTCTACCTGGTAGTTGTAGTACGGTATAGCCACACCCATAAGTTAGCCCTAAATTAAACGATTTAATGCTTTGCATTCATCAACGGAATGTCACCATGCTACAATTCCGTGTAAATGTTCTTCAGGTTAAGCCATAATTAAGAATGTGTAGCATGGTCGGTGACATTTCCTTTGATGAATGCATCATCATCACCCCTGTATTGTTTTAGGTGCTGCTTGAGTGATGGCAGAAAACAATGGTCGTCACTCCAGCAAAACATGGAGTTTTTACAACATTATTTGAAGCAACTCTACAGTTCTGCAAAATGAGAAGGTTCCAGGCCCATTCTTCGTTTTTTTTAATTATATAGCGGAAATTCCCGAGTTGCGTTTCTTTTTCACTTTAGTATATTTACTTTTATTGGCAAATATCGGTCTGGGTGGAATAAAAGTAAGCGCCAAATGGCCAACTCTATTCGCCCGCTTTACACGCACATAAAAGTCAACGTCTGCTTGACGTTATATTGTAGGGATGGAGTTGGGGTAAGGGTCTCATAACAGGATAACAGCAAATTGAATTTGATGATTCTAGATAATAGATAACAATGGATTAACAATACATAAAACAGTTCACAGTAAATAAATCAAAGAGCAATCCTAAATTTTACATTTTACGATAGGGGGTGGAGGGGAAGAGTTGGGGTCAAGATAAATAAATAACAGACACCATTAAATTAACCAAACGATAACAATCAATATTATTTTAAAATAACAAAAGTATAAATTTCGCCAATTACAGCATAACACAACAGTTTAGTTACACAGTCTTGTTACCATCACGTGCTGCTTCTCATAAGTCAAAAGACATTTTAAATTTTTAAACTTTTAATTAACATGAAAACATACAATCTCTCAAAGTCTAACCAAAATCTCACAAACGTTAGTGGCAAGTTCAACCATCGATTGTTATGCTGTTGCCCCTGGCTGAATCCGTGTAGCATAGAGTAGCGAAGAAAGCAAAAGCAGGTCGGGTGACCAAGGCTAGAGTAAAGCTTCTATAAAAAGATTGACACCTTAAAACGAGGTCATACCGAAAAACAGGTATGATCGATGATTGGTCAAAGTCAGTTTTTAAATCCTGATTAAATCGATGGTTGAACTTGCCACTAACGTTGGTGAGATTTTGGCTAGACTTTGAGAGAATGTATGTACAATAGACATATTTGCATGTTAAATTTTACGTTTATTGTTTGTCTTCTGTTGTAAGGAGTGTATGCCCTTACTGGATAGTGTCTTGTTACTCTGTCTTCTGACAAGTCATAGTCGGCTAATCGCTAGTGGGTACTTTAATCGGAATAATTTGCCAAGACCGATATTTTCAAATAAGACGTATACATCATACGGGTTTATCTGTCCGAGACTAGAATACACGTAACAAAGCGTAGTAAAGAAATCAGAAGCATGCCGGATGACCGGGGCTAATCATTCCGTTGAAATTTTATTTAATTAAAACATGACTTTTGACATTGAATTGTTTTATAATTTTTTAGATTTTAAATCGACATATTTATATCACATAATCGACAAACAGTACATAGCTTGAAATAAATATCTCGCGTTTATCAAATAAATATCTCGTGTAATACAGACTCTACTCATTACGTCAAGTACTTTTATATTGATATATCTTTATTTGTTTTGTTTCAGCGCGATATAAAGAAAAGAAAAAAATGTTAAGTTCACTAAAATCGATTTATTGTAAAATAAAGAACCTTTTCAACGTATTTGTTTTGCATTTATTGAATTGTGTCGTGTTTTGTCGACATATATATATCGATTTATAGATATATATTATAACAACTGGAGTTGTTTTAAATGGAGAAATTCAATATAACCCAACAAGACAAAGCACGAATACGCTTCCGTAACTTTCTAACACTTTAAAGATAACTTAAATCGTATAAAAATTGACAATGTTATACGTTGCTTTATATATACATGTGAAATCGTACTTTTTTAGCTTTATTTAGATCTAAAAAATGAATAAAATCCGTCTATAAATGACAAAGTTATATGCTTTGTCCTGTGGGCTTCCGTGGTCCTCACGTAAATGACAGAAACTATCCACATAACCAAAATTCTATTTTTTTACGGAAGCGTATTCGTGCCTCGTCTTGTTGGGTTATATTGAATTTCTCAATTTAAAATAACTCGAGTTGTTATGATATATATCTATAAATCGATATATTTATGTCGACAAAACACGATGTTATTCAATAAATGCAAAACAAATATGTTGAAATGGTTCTTTATTTTGCAATAAATCGTTTTTAGTGAATTTTACATTTTTTTATTTTCTTTATATCGTGATGAAACAAAACAAATGAAAATATACATGTATCAATAGAAAGGTACTCGACGTAATGAGTATTATCTGTATTACACAAGATATTTATCTGATATACACGAGATATTTATTTCAAGTTATGTACAGTTTGTCGATAATGTGATATAAATATGTCGATTTAAAATCTAAAAGAAATGTTAAAAGAAATCGAGTTAACGTCATGTTTTAATTAAATCAAATGTACACCGGAATGATGAACCCTGGTCATCTGGTCTGCTTCTGATTTCTTTGCTTCTCTGTTGTTCGTGTCTTCTAGTCTCGGACAGACAAAACCGTATGATGTATTTGTCTTACGTGGAGATATGGGTCTGGGCAGATTAGGCCGATTAAAATACCCACTAGCGATTAGCCGACTGTGTTCGCCATTTTTTCACGCAAATAAAAGTCAACGTTTGCCTGACATTTTATTTGGTCTTGTCTACCCAGACCTACCCAGACCTACACAGAAGAAAACAATAAACGTAATCTTTCAGGATTTAAAAACTGTTCGATCATATCCGTTTTCGGTATGACCTCGATTTGAGGTGTCAACATTTTTAAAGAAGCTTTACTCTAGCCTTGGTCACCCGGCCTACTTGCCACACAACAGCCTGCTGTGGAAACAGCACCAAGGCCTGAGGGGAATGGATGGTTGAGCTTGCCACTAACGTTGGGGAGATTTTACCGAGACTTTGAAAGAGTTTTTGTACAATAGACAACATTATTTTCATGTTAATTAATAGTTTTAAAATTTAAAATGTCTTTCTTTTAACTTGTGAGAAACAGCACATGATGGCAACAAGTGTAACTAGATTTTGATCAGAACCTGATCAAACGGGCTTTCCTGTCTTGATGTCGTCATGACGTCACAACTGTCAGAGTTGTCAAATATGAAGACACTGATTGATTTATCAAGAAAATGACTTCGAACATGCAATCAGTGAAAAAAAGAATTTCTGAATATTTTGACGTCACTGACGTCGGGATACCGTATGACGTTCTTGCACAACCGGACGTTGAACTCTACACTCTGTGAAAGTTATATTCAAATCCGATAATAAATAGAGAAGATATAGACAAAACAATAGTTCATTTATGACCTCACTGGCGGCCATCTTTGATGACGACATGACAACAGTCCACATTATAGCATAATTAGACTTTGATATCTACACACTGTGAACGTTTTATTAAACTCCGATGATAAATGAAGGAGATATGGCGATTACAATATGTCTTAAATGACGTCATTGGCGGCCATTTTGAATGAGTCATGACGTTAAAATTGTCAGCGTCGACTGAGACAATGACATTGATGGATTATACAGTAAAACAATTTCAAAAATGTAATCAGTGAAAAAAAGGATGTTCATAACAATATGACGTCACTTACGTCAAGACGTTATAACCTAGAGACACGTTTTTATATTCTTGCACAACTAGACTCAAACTCTACAATCTGTGAAATTTTCATTCAAATCCGACTATAAATGTTTGAGATCTACCGCTAGCAAAATTAATTATCATGACGTCACTGGTGGCCATCTTGGATGACGTCATGGCAATTTTCGAAATTCTTGCACAACCCAAAGTAATTCCCTACAAGCTGTGAAAGTTGCATCAACATCCTATAATAAATGCAGGAGATATAGGGATTACAAGATTTCTTAAATAACGTCATTGGCGGCCATTTTTGGATGATTTCATGACATTAAAACTGTCAGCGTCGACTAAGATGATGACAATGATGGATTTCACAATAAAACTCCTTAAAAAATGCAATTAATGAAAACAAAAGGATTTTTCATAAAATTGTGACGTCACTGACGTCAGGAGGTTATGACATAGATACACGTTTTGACATTCATGCACAACTAGACCCTAAATTCTACAATCTGTGAAAGTTTCATTTGAATCCCACTGTAAATGCTTGAGATACAGTGATAACAATATTTGCCTATCAACGCCAGTGGCGGCCATCTTGAATGACGTCATAACCCAAAAGTTTCGGGACAATATTCCAGCCTGAGCTCAATCACTGCGTAAAATTGTGAAGACCTGCGACCAGTATAAGAAGAAGAAGAAGAAGAAGAAACAGAACGAACTCAATAGGTCTTTCCGCAATTCAGGGTTCCGAAAATACGGTTGCCCGACGCCCCGGGCAAGTGGATTTTGGGTGCGGGCAAGTGACCTTCGCAAATCTGGTTGCCCGCCACTTGCACGACGGACATTTCCATTCCAGAACAAATCAAGTGACAAACTAGCCATATCAGAATTTCATTTTGATAACTGAATAAGACTTGCCGCTGTTTTTCGCCGCTAGCGATTGTTAATAAGATCAAACAACTTTCGGTACAAATCAACAATCTCGCCCCAGGCAGCTTAATTTGTGGCATTATTTCAATAAACAAACTAATTAACCCACACGCGCATTTCACACCGTTTGAAAACAACAATCCTGACACGACCGTCAGACGTGTGTCCATCGGCCAATGAAATCGCGGCAATTATGTCCGTGACCTTCCAACCATAAATTCAGAAATCTCTGAACGTCATTTGGACCTTCCACCAATCAAATCAGAAAACTTTTTCTTAATTTGCAAATTTAATGCGTCAAAATAATGATTGACAGACCCACGTGACGTTATGTTTTTGTTAGATAATTTTGCCGAAGATTTTTTCGTAACGAAAATACATTTCTTTTACTCGAAGCACTCGTTTACCAATGCGCTTTTATGAGGTATTTGGTGTATTTCATTGTATAATCTGTAATTAAACGTATTACACAAATAAGTTACATAACGTAGCGATATGCGCATGTCAAGTGTTTTCGCGATTTCAAAACCAATCACGGAACTTTTTCTCAAGTTCTGAACTTTCGCTTTTGATAAATAAGGTAACTGCTACTACTTCTTAAACAATTCCTAGGGAACCCCTATGCATGCCTCTTGCTTTCATATAATTCCTTTTAGTTAAAATACAAAGCCGTAGGAACGTTACCATGGTTGCAGAAATTGGGGGCCAAGTGAATATTTTTAATAACGTTTTTGTCTTGTTTCTTTCCTTGTCGCAAATTTAAATTAATACAATAGCTTCTTTTTTTTCTGTCAAATGGTTAATTGTACACACTGGGACATTAAAAGTTCCATACACTAGCTGCCAAGCATTTTTTTTGGATGGTCATCAAAAATGATGGGGTTGTGTGTGTGGTGATTGGTGGGGTGGGAGGACGTAATAAAATGAGGTTGTATACTGTCTCATCATTTTATAATTTAAGTAACACAAAGATGTAATAGACACAAAAGAAGAAAATGCAACCATTTGATTTTTTTATATGAATAAATACAATGTATTAACTAATTCATAAAATGCATTCTCCCTTCCTTTTCTAACTAAGTATAATGGTCCAAATTATGCGGCGGTCCGTCCCGTTTAACACGAATAATGGTCAGCGCCAATTTTGGGGGCAATTAAGTGTTCTTAAATGTGGGGCAAGTGACATTATGTGCAGGGCAAGTGACATTATGGGCAGGGCAAGTGACTTTGGAAAATCAACTTGCCCTGGGCAAGTGGATTGCCAGGGCAAGTGGATTGTCAAAATATTTCCAGAACCCTGGCCGCTGAAATGCGGAAAGCCCTAATAAACAGAACGAACACAAGAGGTCTTTCCACTGAAAGGTGGAAAGCCCTAATAACACAATGTTTTGAAAATCACATCCTTACCTACCATTTCTTAAAGCTTCACAATTATCTCAATTTTCATATGTTTAATCTATGTCTCTAAAAAGGCGTGCTTAACTGTTTTTGTTCAGTATATAAATAAGTAAACACGTAAATCAAAAGTGCGCATTAGAACTGACTGATGATATTTTCTTAAAACTTTAACCACATCCTTGTGGAAAAAAAAGTGGCGTGCTTAACTTTTTTTGTTCAGTATATAAATAAGTAAACACGAACTGACTGATGATATTTTCTTAAAACTTTATCCACATCCTTGTGAAAAAAAGAGTAATTTCATTGTTATGACAACACACGTGACTCGCCACATTGCACCTCTAGCAATATACAATGTGCTTTGAGGGCGTACGTAATCTTGTGTGCGAAAATAAGTCTGTGCTCCAGATAAGACGCGTATCTGCGTAATTACGCATATATTTTCCACCCAAAACGCATTAAAACTAACATTACTGCGTACAAAAAGCATTAAAAAAATCGCCGATAAATATTGAGAACCAAATTCTTACATACACACTAATAGCTTAGAAAAGTGAAGTTTGCCCAGTCATTGTTGAAATTTGAAGTACTTAATGACAATCAAGTATCTCCAAGAAGATTTACTTGTAGCTGCTTGCAAGAAAAATGTAAATGGTATTTTTGCCGGCTGTTTGACACAAATTAATGCCATTTAAAAAAAGACAATGTTAATATATGTGTAAGGGGAAGAGGAAATACAAACTATGTTTTATGGTAATGACTGAAGACTAAATATTTTACAGTAATTCTTTGTCCAAAACCTGTTTTTAAGAATACGCATTTGTAAATTTAAATACGTCATGTTTTGTTTGTTCGTGAGAACAACACGCATTGTGCTGAAAGCGCATCTGGAGCTGTAAGAACGACGACGAAGAGTAAGAAAGAAGCAACAAACAAAAAATAGAAATAATATGCAGAAAATAGAAATAATATGTAGAATAAAAACAAGATGAAGAAACTACGAAGAAAAAGAAAAATAGTATACATTAGATTTTCAGAGTAACTGTTTGTGATAATATGTTTTCTGTAAACACTGCATTCTATTCTACCTTTGTAATCACTTAACATTTTATTCTTCTTTATATCAAAACAACAAAGCCATTAATAATAAAACTGCTGACTAATTGCATGTAATTTAGTATTGAAGTATTCAACTGTTAAAATAATACAAATTAGTTTGTTATTGTGGTTACGAATGTAGATTTGTTTATGAAAATAAATGTGAACGTATTGTGTCGTAATTTTGACGTTTTGGTTTTAGAAATACGATTTATTTGTTTGTTTGAATGATATTTTACGTAACTTTTAGCACATGTTAGGCCATATATGACGGTCGACTTTTATCAGGTAGAGGCAGACCAGCCCATTTTTACTGGATAGAGGCAGTACTGTATACCTTACGCCAGAATCGAAAACAAGAGCGTATGAGACTGAAACACGTGTATCTCGGGTGAAGCATAACTATACAGCTTTTTAGCCTCCAGCAATTCAATTATCCAATGCACCTTTTAAAAAATGGAATAACTGATTTAAAATTAAACATAAGTTGTTGGTAGAGACCCAGCTTGCATTGATAATTCTATTTACATTATACACTGTGATTATAGTAGACAACAAGAAATGTCACTGTAAGTGACAAATGCTCATCAAGTGGTTTTGACATTTGACCTCTAAGTGTGACCTTGACCTTAGAGCATCGGACCTGGATTTTGTACGCGACACGTCGTCTTGTTATGTTGAGTACTTGTGCCAAATTATTTGAAAATCTGTCCAGGAATGCCAGAGTTATTGACCGGACACGATTGTACGGACTGACTGACGGACGGACGGACGGAGGGACGGTGCGACTACTATATGCCGCCCTTCAAATAGAATAGAACATTGTTGCCATGATTTGAGTCTTGAACGGCAGGCCAGGAGGTTTCTACTGCGCACTCACAATCAGATTTACCTCTTACATGCCATTTTGTGAATTCTGTTCCTTTTCAGTATATGTTATTAGCGTTAAATTGAAAGATAATGCAAAGATTAAAACTATGCTCGTCGGCTGTTAGGGCATCAATTAAGGTGGAAACCTCATTTGTCACTTCTGTTTATGTTTTATGTTTTCATCCATTGCTTTATAATTGATGCTATCGAAATGAACAATACACTTTTAAAATTAGTGGTTACGTTTATATGTTATTTTCCTCTATACAAACTGTTTTTTTCTACATAAATTGCTAGTTTTTTAATAGAAACAAAATAATTGCATCGTTAAATTAATCTATAAAAGGGTAAAACGTTTGAATAGCCTATGTTATGCTTTTCAGAGGTTTTGTTTAGACGCCATGAAAAGTGTGTTCACCTAACACATGGAAACAGCTCGTGATATTTAAAAAAAACACGTGTTTACCAGTTTACAGCCGTTCATAGGCCAGTAATTATAACTTACTGGTCCTTTTTGGGTCTTTGAGCTCAAACAAACAGAATATAAAGCTAGGGGCGGACTAGATGTTGCGCCATGCAATGATATAGAGTTTAATAACCGGTGTTTGCGAGATATGGGAGATATTTGCAGTATCTCAAAAACATTGGTTATTAAACTATATATTACATGATTTAAAATGATATTTTATTAAAATGTCTAATGATTCACGCCTTTTTACACCAGTTTGCACGAGAACGTCAAGACGACGTTACGTCATACAAACAAACTCTTCGTTAATTTCCGTAATCGTTATTTCCTAGTGGCGGAATCTGACGACGACGTCCGTAAAACAATCGGAACGTCATTTGGCGTTCCCGCCACTGACGAAAAAGGCCGAGCAATGTTCTGTACTGGGAAACTGGGAGATATTACCCAGTAGACGAACGAATAGATATAGCTTTTCTATTCCCAGTATTTCCTATACAAATCACAGACAAATGATTACCTATATAACAGGTATTATAAACCCAACAAAAAAAAAACAGTGTCTGCTATCCTCTTTTTTATTTTGTTTGTGTTCTTTTCCGTATTTAATTGAACTGTCGGTTAGTGTCTATCATCCAGGCACACCCAAGCTGACTGCAAGCGCCGGCCATCGCATGGTCTTTAAGAGAAGTCTCGCGAGATGTTCGAGACTAACTGCCAGTTTGAACATAGTTTCGCTGTGTAGCAGTCTAGTTTGAACACTTTTGAAAATGTAATGTGCAAGCCCTTGACACGGACACATAAGGTCAGTAGTGTTAGATGAGTATTCTGTTTCTTTGTGCGTAACAAATGAAGCTTGTGGATAGTATATTATATAAATAAATCATCGTTTACTGCTGATGTGTCGTTATTTCAATCACTATTTGTCGTTCAGTCGTCATAATTTAATTTGCTCACTCGTATGACATTAGTTTGGTCAAGGATTTGTATGGCAAATCCTTGGTTTGGTTGTCATTTTTGTGTTGAACTTGTAACAGAAATATATTATACTTATAAGTGAGGTTTTACTGACAGTGATACATTACACGATTAATAAGCTGTTAGCCATGTTCTATTTCCGAAGTTAACGACGAACGTTATGTTTATAATAGAAGATGCTATGCAAATACATGTAGTATGAACTTTGTTAATAAACTATAGGCATACATAATAATAATTAAATCGTTAAACAATCGTTATATGTAAATAATGTATAATTAACCGAACTAAGGATTAGTAAAATATTTAGAAACAAAAAAGTACGACAAATACATATTCACATGAATAATAAACCGTTGAACTTTATTGTCATTAGCAAAAGACTCGTTTTGACTCTTGTTAGATACTTAGAAGTTTCTATTTTAGCCTGTTTAAAATTAAACCACTATGGCCGCCATATTTAATGACGTCATCAACACCTTTTTCACACGATCGATAGAAGATGATGAAAACATGATTGTGGTAAAGTTTCAAAATGGTCATGCAATAATTGTATTTTTGACGATTTTTTTCCAGTTTTTAAGTTTCTGGCGTCTCTGACGCCATCACGTTATGACGTCATGACCCCGCATGACCTTCTTGCACAACTAGACCATGACCTTGACAATCTCTGAACGTTTCATTCAAATCCGACCATAAATGTCTGAGATCTAGCGCTAACAAGATTTCCATCATGACGTCACTGGCGGCAATCTTGGATGACGTCATGACCCCAAAAGCTTCGCGGCACTATTCCAGAATGAGCTCTTTAGAGGCCGTGCGACCAGTCTTACTATGAAAAGTGGAGGTGAGAAGAATAAAGTCAAAATCTTGCCGAACTACAACAATAGGTCTTTCTGGAAGGTGGAAAGCCATAATAATGGTTTCGCGTATCTGTATGTGCGTGCAAGATAGGAACTGCGTTACGCCCGACACTGAATATTTAGGTCTAAGCTATGTATCATCTTCACGCGTATACATACGTCTGCACCACGTCCCACCCATATGCACATTAGTTGGCGAAGTTTCATCATTATCAGACTGGAAATCTTTAGGAAGAGAATCGTGAACAAGGTATTTCTTAGATATTCACTGGCGGCCATATTAAACGTCGCCGAGACCCAAAAATTTGCGATGCACAACTACAAGATAAGTACATTATTTTGACAAAGATTCACCAAGAAGGGACAGGTAGTTCTTGAGCAGAAGCGATTTTAATATTCTTTCGTTTCTACGTTACTGTGACGTCAATAATGACGTCAGCTAAAAATAAACTTCACTTTCGTATTTGCAATCATAAGTTCTATAAAACTTACAAATTTTACGTGTCTACGTCAATTTTTCAAATTTTACGTCATTGACGTCTTCGTATTTTGGTTCCTATGGCAACCATTTACCAACGTTGCGTTTTGAGTGGACTTTATTTTTGAAAAGTAAATTGAAAGGCCTTACAAATGGTACATATGTTCTTGATATTCAACCGTTACTGAGATATAGGTGGTTATTGGTGTTTATACCTATCGCTTACCTATGACATTGACCTTTGACCTGGTGACCTGATTTTCCCAGACTTGGTCAAGGTCACAAAGTGGCACATATATGAGGGCATTGTTGGCGCTAGCTGGTTCGGTTTTCGAAATATACTTAGAAGTTTCTATTTTAGCCTGTTTAAAATTAAACCACTATGGCCGCCATATTTGATGACGTCACTGGCGGCCATCTTGGATGACGTCATGACCCCAAAAGCTTCGCGGCACTATTCCAGAATGAGCTCTATCATTGTGTAAACTTTAGAGGCTGTGCGACCAGTCTTACTATGAAAAGTGGCGGTGAGAAGAATAAAGTCAAAATCTTGCCGAACAACAACAATAGAAGGTGGAAAGCCCAAACTAAACTGTTGTGTTATGGTGTAACTGGCGAAATTTATATACATGTATATGTTTTCTGTTTATTTTGAAATAATATTGACTGTTATCTGTTATTGGTTAATTTAATATTGTCTAATAACTATGTATTAATAGTGTCTCCCAAACCCCTACCCGTCTCCCACCATACACCACCGACGTTACTTTGTAAACCTCCTCTCCTCTCACCGCGGGTTCGAATCCCACTGAGAGCTCGACTTGTAAGTGAGGAAGTGTCGATTCTTACGGATGGTCTGCCTCCACCACAAAACAAATCGACCGTCATATATAACCTTCCATGTTTTGAAAATGACGTAAAACACCATACAATCAAACAAACCTCCACCACCTATCGTGAAATGTAAAATTTAGGATTGTTATTTTATTTTATTTACTTTGAACTCTTCATTGGTATCTGTTATTCGAATTTGTTGTTATGCTATTATGAGACGCCCATCACCACCCCGCCCTCCCCCCGTCTCCACCCCCCCCCCCCCCCCCCCAACACACACCGGCTACCCCCACCCACCCAACCCCATCCTCATGTAGCTTTAGTTACAACATAATGTCATGCAAACATTGACTTTTATGTGCGTGAAAAGCGGGCGAATACAGTGGGCGCGCTTTGTTTTTGTCTTATCTTTCCAGACCGATATTTGCCAATAAGATGCATGATACCGTCTGCCCAGCTGTCAAGGTCCAGTGAAAGTCAGGAGTGAGATGGGATTCCTATGGGCAGTTTCCCATTGGATAGAGAGTCCGAGTGAAGCCCCCTACAGACCGAGACAGTCCTCCACCTCCACCTCCACCACACCCTCTTGCAGCTTTATTTAAAACATAGCGTCATACAAATGTTGACCTTTATTTGCGCAGAAAACGGGCGAATACAGTCGGCTAATCCCTTTAACCGGCCTAATCTGCCCAGACCCATATCTGCAAGTAAGACATATATCATACGGTTTTGGCAGACCTAGACTAGAATACACGAACAAAGCGTAGCAAAGAATTCAGAAGCAGGCCGGATGACCGGGGCTAATCATTTCGATGTAAATTTGATTTAATTAAAATATGACGCTAACTCGATTTGTTTTACCATTTTTTTTAATTTTAAATCGAAATCTTTTATCACATTATCGACAAACTGTACATAGCTTGAAATAAATATCTCGTGTATATCAGATAAATATCTCGTGTAATACAGATAATACGCATTACGTCAAGTACCTTTATATTGATATATTTTTATTTGTTTTTTTTCATCACGATATAAATAAAAAAAAAAAAATGTCAAGTTCACTAAAAACGATTTATCGAAAATTAAAGAACCATTTCGACATATTTGTTTTGCATTTATTGAATTACATCGTGTTTTGTCGACATAAATATATCGATTTATTGATATACATCATAACAACTCGAGTTATTATATATTAAGAAATTCGATATAACCCAACAAGACGAGGCACGAATACGCTTCCGTAATTTTTTGATATCTTAAGTCGTTATTTGAATGACACGTTGGAGCATTATCGCGACTTTTTATTAATTGGTGAGATATTTTATCATGCTTTTTATTTTTATATTCGTGAAATTATGCCGCCTTAAAAGAGAAATTATCACAAAAAGTCACGATAATTTATGTCAACTTAAATTAAGTGCATGGCAGCCACATGCCACCATACAAAAATGCAATTTCAGTAATAATTTAATAATAATAGTAATAAACAGTATTTTAACTATTTTTACCATAATACTATATGATTCCGCAATTACAATGTAATACGTCTGTCAACTCGCATATGTGTTATATATATTTCGAAGGAGTTTATTAAATGTTTCTATTAAAACTTCAATCATCGATGAATTAAACAGCTACTTTAGAAGTAATATGTTTGAAATACCGTCGCCGTGATATAGCAAGTATAGGGTTAAATAGTAGGTATTTTTAATGTTCAATGTAAAGAGTCGATATAACTTCTCACAAACCAAACGTAGCGAGTTGTTTTCCAGAGAATGCTTCGAAACGGTTCAAATCGACGGCCTAACGTCATTCAGTGCAGGCCCCAATCTTTAATTATTTCCCCTCACGATGTTTACTGATGACAATTTAGTAGAATAGACAATCATTGGGCACATTGGGACCCCATGGAAGACATAGTGTGTAGCAAAGAGGGAATGGTATGCGACGCCGAGTCCAACCAGGCACTCGACCTCATGGGAATATAATTTCTCAGGTTAGATAAAAGAAAAACAGACTATATGATTAACTGCAACCGAAAATTCAGTGGTAATAAATTGTAAAGAAACTAAACAAGCTCTATCAAACCAAGAGGATCACATCAAATACTCCATAACAATGGTACTAGTAGCGTTCTTGAGAGAGAGAGATTCAAATCCGAAAATAATCGATGTATATATTGGATATCATTTAGACCGAATTCTTATTCAGAAAGCGGGGATAAATAGACAGATACCATTGAGAAAAAAGCACATTCCTTTATGAGGAAATAATTTATTATTTGCAAAGCATCAATATCAATTTCCTTTGATGAATGTCGTGATCGGTTAGGTGTTAGAGGGTTAGAAACGACAATAAAACGTATTTAGTATTATACCAAGGCTCAGTTTCAAAATGAGAGGCGGAGAAAATGGCAATTAATTGTTACCAGTCTGAAGGTATTGTGCTGATTATGGAGTGTGCAGTCTTACGATATTTAAATGTGTCGTATCAAAGGTAACACGTTCGCGTGAATGGTCTTAGCAATTGCTGAACATTGACACCCAAAAACTGATTTTCAAATTTCAGAAAATGGTAAAATGATTTTTGTAGACTTAAGATAAAGTCAATACATAATACATGATATAGTAATTGAAAAATGGAGACAAAGAACCAGTTACAATTAAACGGCCTAATTCAAATCTCATCAAAGACATGTCTAGCAAACAGTCTAGCTGACGTTTACGGGTTAACAGGGTAAAAGAGGTAAATGTTAATGATTAGCTGTTGTTAAACGTTTGTTTTAAATTGACGTATTTAAAAGACATCAACCAGTGGCCCGAAAAAATAAATATGAATTTCACGAGGAACTGGAGGGAAACTTCAGTTATTTCTTATCGTATATTTAACATTCCTAGATATATTATAAAATTGGACATTGTTTGTTTGTTCGTTTGTTTGTATGGTGTTGTTCGTCATTTTCAACATATGTAAGGTTATATATGACGGTCGATTTGTTTGTGGTGGAGGCAGACCACCCACTTTTCCTGGGTAGAACCAGTACTGTACATCTGTTAGAATCGATACTTCCTCACTTACAAGTCGAGCTCCCAGAAGGATATGGAGGGGAACTCCAAATACTTTACATGCCTAGACATACTATGCAGGTACATTACTGGACGTGCTTCTGACAAGGATATATAGACTCGTTGTTTAGATGACATAATACTATTTTACAAACAATAGCCCAATGTCACAGACAGAAAGGTTCGCCTAAAAGAGATGGGCAGTGGAATATTGCTATTTTGTAAAATACAGAATTATTTCTTAATATATAGGCCTTTTTTATCCGTGGTTAAAAAAATATTCATTAGGTTATAAGGATGAGCTATATTTTCATTTCGACAATCACGTCTACAGTAGGCGTATTTTTTAACGTCAACTAGTTCTAGACCTGAAACACCACACTCTCCTTCCCTTTGATACTTTCTAAAACATTATATTCTATAACTTCAATTATTTCCAGACAATATAGATCTGAAACACCGAACTCTCCTGCCCTTTGATACTTTCTAAAACATTATATTCTATAACTTCAATTTTTTCCAGACAATATAGATCTGAAACACCGAACTCTCCTGCCCTTTGATACTTTCTAAAACATTATATTCTATAACTTCAATTATTTCCAGACAATATAGATCTGAAACACCGAACTCTCCTGCCCTTTGATACTTTCTAAAACATTATATTCTATAACTTCAATTATTTCCAGACAATAAAGATCTGAAACACCGAACTCTCCTGCCCTTTGATACTTTCTAAAACATTATATTCTATAACTTCAATTATTTCCAGACAATATAGATCTGAAACACCACACTCTCCTGCCCTTTGATACTTTCTGAAACATTATATTCTATAACTTCAATTATTTCCAGACAATATAGATCTGAAACACCGAACTCTCCTGCCCTTTGATACTTTCTAAAACATTATATTCTATAACTTCAATTATTTCCAGACAATATAGATCTGAAACACCACACTCTCCTGCCCTTTGATACTTTCTAAAACATTATATTCTATAACTTCAATTATTTCCAGACAATATAGATCTGAAACACCACCCTTTCATTCCCCTTGATACTTTCTAGAACATTTTATATTCTATAACTTCAATTATTTCCAGACAAAATAAATCTGAAACACTACCATTTCCTTCCCTATCCATTCAAGACTGTCTAAAATAATATAAAGACAAAACAAGTGGAATGAAATCTTCTATGTATTATAATTGATAATGCAAATTAAAAGGCAAATAATTTGAATTAATATCAGTATAAGAATTTGTGTATGGTAAAAGAGTATTTAACTCAGAACGAAACTAGAAATGTGTCCATGGGAGAAGGATGACCTACTAAAAACAATGAACATAAAGATTACGAATAAAGGGCCGAAATCCGATAATACATGCTCGATTTTCACGCCGAATCGATATGCACATCTTCACATCATCGGTAGGCGTCCTGTAATGTTTCAAAACAATCGGTTGAAAACTGTGGGAGGAGATAGACACACACACTGTTCGGGACGGAAGGACGGACACTCGGGACGGGCAAGGTTAACGCTATATGCCCATTCGGTGGTGCGGGCATAAAAAGGAATTTAAACGACCCATTCGTAATACCACTGTGACGGGCCTCGTATTTCAGTAATATTTCGGTCGTTATAAATTGGAATAAGACACACAGGATACATTAGTAACTGATTGATTTCACGAGAATATATTGATAGAAAAAATGTTTAAACATGTTGGTAACACTTGGATTACAATGGATAGATGTGTTGTCTTTTTTATGGTAGTATTTATGCAGGTAAATACTTCCGCAACCTTTTGTAAGTGACATTATTAATTGTTTAGCCATCATCTTAGAAATAAAGTTAATGGCAGCCTGGAAATATATTGTTGTTGTTGTTTTTTGTTGTTGTTTTTTTATCCTTTTTTTTTTTTTGTTTAATCCCATATAGATTTGAAATCGTAATTAAATGGAATTATCAAAATGGAGAAAGCTGATCACAGTGCCCAAAGGCAAGGGCACCGTAGATCCACACTGTACCTCATGCAAGGGCACCGCAGGTCGGCACGGTACCTCAAACTAAATCAAAAGAAATTAAATCAACAGGACACTACATGTAACACAAATATTGGTGAATACAGGGTTCCCGACTTTAAACTTTAAACGGGACAGGAGTCAAAGTGGTTTCTAGTTAGTTGAAATACATTGTATGTGCACAACCTCGCTATTATCCTGTCTTCGACGCCTACATTGACAAGACAGTGTAACAAAGTACATACCGTCAAAATGAAATCCCATACAAAAAGACAACATCCAGAGAAATTATCAAACGATACACGTAAATGTTGTATAATGATTTATAAAATTTAAATAATTAAAAACACTTCAGGATGTATTCAGAAGTGTACTAAACAACCATAGCAGATGCAGCAAAGGAATAAACGAACGAATTGGGTTTTATGGCACGTGTAACATAATTGTCTAAACGTGCTCGTTAAATGTATAAATGTTTTTAGAGTTAATTGCAAGTTATGGACGTCAGTGGATGAACATATGCACATCTTAAATGCATATTTTAATTACTACATGTATACATCATTGTAACATGGCATGTTCCAGTATATGACAGTTATTAAGCAGCTGATTCAATAACGGGGACATAAATGCTGTTTCCTAGACGCAAAGTAATATATATATCTAAATATAACTGGCTTGATAAGTTCGGGCGGATAGGATATGACCACGATTATGAAATGATCATGTTACACCGAGGGGTTAATGTTTTTGCACTTCAATTTTGTGGTTATAAAATACTACATGCTGACAAAGATTGATTGTTAATATGCTTTTCATGTTTATCTTCTCTGTTCTATTTCCCTATAAAAGAAGGGTCATGTTATATGTTAGTTTAGTTTAGAGCGTACCATGGAATGTGAGGGGATCTTGAGCCAGGCTCTGTAAGAGATATAGAGAATATTATGTCAGTGCCTTTTACTATCAAGTTTATTAGGCGAGGCTTAGAAAACGAAGAATGGCAACGCTCTGCCAACTACCAATCCTACTACAACCACGCCTACTACAACTACCACTCCTACTACAACCACTCCTACTACAACAACCGCGACCACAACTACTACAGCTTCTGCAACAACTTCAACAACAAAAACAATACCAACAATAACATATATCTTACCCGCAACAACTGCTGCTGTAGAAGCAGAAGACATGACAACCAAAAGTGTATTTGATGATCCAGCAGTTACTGCAGGAGTGTCTATGGTACCGGTAGTAATGCTCGCAGCAGGCGCAGCTGTCTTCGCACTGAAACGATGTGGCAAAGTTGACATTGAAGGTGGAAAACGGTAAATTGTGTTTAACGGTCTAAATGTTTTCTTGCACATACTCTATTATTGGCGTTCCCATATACGTGCTGCATTGCGTTCGTTTGACAACATCAATGATGAATGTTAAGCTACTCAGTTTGCCGTTAGTCACAAAGTACGTGTCTCCTAATTTATTACAATCTCATCCATATCCAATTCCGTTATCAGGTTTGCCTCCATACATATTTGTTTTGATGTTTGTCTTAAATATTGTCTTGTCTTACACTTAACGGTTTGTTCTCTTGTTGCTCTGGCTTCTGCCAATTCATTGAGTTCTTGCTTTGTGGCTTTATATGCGTTTTTATATTCATATATACATGGTCATTTATGTGGTATTGCCTATTAATGTTGCCTTGTTTGTTAGAGAATATAACCGGGGATATCTTCATGTACACTGTCCCGTTTTATTGGGATGACAATAGGGTACTAGTGAGGTTTTGTGCACCCTAAAAGCAGTATAAACCCCCATCTTTGTTGCCACTGACCGTTCCAAGATCGTTCCAAGACCGTTCCAAGACGGTAGCCCTATTGTCAAGCTTTTATGTTTGTGATGTCATATCTTGCGTTTTATTCTTCTTTTTAATTATTGTTTACTTCTGTGCGTGGAGAATACTCAGATATTAAAATCATTCACGTTGACTTTGTTAAGATCTCGTCGTGAGAGTCAATACAGCCATTTGGAAGAAGATCCACCGACCAGTCCAGACCTAGCTCTAGGTAGATCTTTGTTTAGTCCGATGAACCAAAATTTCCGACATAGTCCCAACTTGTCAATTGGTACGTATATATTGTCATTTTCTAATGTTTTCGGATTATTACACTATAGTATTATCCGGACAGTAGTATTCGATTACTTTCTGGATGATATGTGTATTTTTCTTTTAATGAATATATATGTATTGTTAGTAGTAGTAGTAGTAGTAGTAGTGGTGGTGGTGGTGGTGGTGGTGGTGGTGGTGGCGGCGGCGGCGGCGACGGCGGCGGCGGCGGTGGTGGTCGTCGTCGTCGTCGTCGGCGGTGGTGGTGGTCGTCGTCGTCGTAGTCGTGGTCGTTGTGGTGGTCGTGTGGTAGTAGTAGTAGTAGTAGTAGTAGTAGTGGTGGTGGTGGTGGTGGTGGTGGTGGTGGTAGTAGTAGTACAAGTAGTGGTGGTAGCGGCGGCGGCGGCAGCATTAGTAGTGGTAGTGTTAGTGGTAGTAGTGACAGTAGTAGTAGTAATAGTAGTAGTAGTAGTAGTAGTATTAGTAGTAGCAGTAGCAGTAGCAGAGTAGTACTAATAGTAAATGCTGATGTAGCTTTTAATTGGCTTGCACCTTCGGGTGCTAGCCTTATGTATTCATTTCGGTTTATCAGCGGAAGTAACCGGTTTCCTGGTCAAAACTTGAACGTTCACCACATTGTATCCCACCAGACGGCGCTTACGCACCCATCTGTGTACTTTCGCTCAAAGAACTATGGGATTTGTTTACAACCGGACTATTTCGACTGATCATCGAGTACGAATATGTGCCTTCATTTTTTCTTCTTTTAACAAGTGCGTCTTTAGTTATCTACTATAAATTGCTTCTTTATTTAAAACAGTAAAAGTTACATATATTCACGATTTAGAGTCTTAAACATGTATATAGTAAAGTAAAATAGTCCCCACCTCTTTACCGCCTACACTAACGAATTTTCGTTAGTGATGTATTTTCGTTAGTGATGTGCCAAAGCATACATGTCAGTGCGATGATAGTCACGTGACCGGTGATACAATGCGTTCACCAGCGTGGACTAAGACGGTAATAATTGGTTGTCTGCTCAAAACATGAGTTTGCGCTAATACGGGTACCAATCTGATCATAGTTGAGTATATGGACTTGGAATGGGAACCAGGGGGTCAAAATGGTAGTTGCCGAAAGTAGTCGCATATACAGTTGACAGTAGTGTTATTTGAAACGTTGTGTGAATGAAAGTTCACTCCACAGGCAGTGTTGATTAATATTTTTGTGTAGATAGTAGACACCCAGATATTTTGCTTCAAGAATCAGGTAATTCAGAGCTGAGACAAACGAATGGCACTACGTTTTGTGAGGTAAGATTTGTTTGTGTTCTTCGTCAGATGTGTCCTGAATTGGCCTATCTACCTTCACTTTGACCAAAATTCTCAACGTGGAAGTCGAAAAGGAGCTTGCTTTTTTGCTATGTCTGTGTTGTGCTAGCTCTGAAGATGGATTACTGGCAGTTTCGAGTATGACGGAGTATAATGTACGGTGTCCGGTTGGGGCCAGATACAATGTCGCAGTGTCGTGGGCGACAATGCGACGCCTGACAACGCGACATCGCGATACGGCAGTGCGACATTGCGATACGACAACTCGACAATGCGATACGACATCGCGACATTGCGATACGACATCACGACAATTATTTTGTGATGTCGTATCGCGCTGTCGCGATGTCGTGTCGCGATGTCGGGCGACAATGCGACATTCTTACAATTGTCGTTATGTCGCCAACGACAACGCTACAGAAGCGTATTCGTGCCTCGTTTTGTCGGGTAATATTGAATTTCTCCATTTAAAATAATTCGAGTAGTTAAAATATATATCTATAAATCGATATATTTATGTCGCCAAAACACGATGTAATTCAATAAATGCAAAACAAATACGTTGCAATGGTTCTTTAATTTACAATAAATCGTTTTTAGTGAACTTGACATTTGTTTATCTTCTTTTTATCGCGTTGAAACAAAACAAATACAAATATATCAACATAAAGGTACTCGACCTAGTGAGTATTATCTGTATCAACTCGAGTTATTTTAAATTGAGAAATTCAATATAACCCAACAAGACGAGGCACGAAATGACTCCAGTTGTTATGATATACATCTATAAATCAATATATTTACGTCGACAAAACACGATGTAATTCAATAAATGCAAAACAAATACGTTGAAATAGTTCTCTATTTTACAATAAATCGATTTAGTGAACTTGACATGTTTTTATTTTATTCATATCGCGTTGAAACAAAGCAAATACAAATATATTAATATAAAAGTACTCGACTTAATGAGTATTATCTGTATTACACGAGATGATTATCTGATATACACGAGATATTTATTTCAACCTATGTACAGTTTGTCGATTATGTGATATAAGTATGTCGATTTAAAATCTCAAAAATGGTAAAACAATTCGAGATAGCATCATGTTTTAATTTAAAAAAATGTTCACCGGAATGATTAGCGTCGTCGTCATGCATGCTTCTGATTTCTTTGCTAAGCTTTGTTACGTGTATTCTAGTCTCGGACAAGATGTATAAAGTTGGCTGTGAGATCGAAGATCGTGGATCGACATTCAATATCGAGCTGGGTTTTCAATGTCGAGCTAGCTCTGAGATCGATATTCGGTTAAACTTATAAGAAGGCATACTGAATACACAGCTGGGTTTGAATTTCGAGTTGGTTCTGAGCTCGATATTCGTTTTAAACGTACGCAAAGGCATTTTGAATACATAGTTCGGTTTGAATACAGAGCTGGCTCTGAGATCGATATTCGTTTTAAACATACACCAAAACAGGAATATAAAAAGATCGGACACGGAAAGTAGCATTCAAGGAGGACAGTCAACCACAAAACACAGAAACAAACACGCAAACAGACAAACAAGAAGGCAAAAGTAATAAATGCAAGCGACATCACAAACACAAAACGGTTGACAATAGGTCTACCGCCTTGGAACTGTCAGTGGCAAAGTAGGCCACTGGGGGTTTAAACCGGTTCTAGGGTGCACCAAACCTCACACTTACCCTACTGTCATCCCATTAAAACAGGACAGTGTAAATAAAGAAATCTCCGCCATGATCTAATCTCTAACCAACAAGGCAGCATCAATAGGCAATATAAGTAAAACACAAATATGTTCGTGTAAAGATAATATAAAAAAACAATATTATAGAAAGCCACAATGAAGGTCCTCAATGACTTGGCAGAAGCCAGAGCAACAAGAGAATAAACCATTAAGGGCACGACAAGAAAGATCATAGACAAACATCAAACGCCACACTCCCAATGGGCTTTAGGTAGGCGTCATCATATGGTCCACAGCCTGTCCGGTCATCCTACAATTCAACAGGAAAGCATAGTGGTGAACTGTAAAAGGGTCCACCACCAAGCATGCAGTACGTTGCAAAATTATAGGGTCATAACCTCTTTTGATAAACTTTTTAAATAGTTTAACAAAGATAGTATGAAAGTGATCATGACCAAGAATCTTACGAAGTTTATAAATCACATCACCATAGAAGTCAGGTTGTGATAGTCCTTGTCGCAGAAGAGTCCTTAAATTACTTTTATATTTGGAAAGATCAGGGTTACGGTAATACAATTTTGCAAAGGTCTTACGAAGTTTATGGTAACGGTAATCCTGATTGAGTAGCTTTTTAGTTATACAAAGATTACGAATATTAAAGTCCTCAACTCGAGTACAAGCTCTTGCAAAAACGAATAAGTTGAGACACATACACCCCATAAGAAGTTGCTCGGGGAACATCCCCATCCAACTGGGGATAATTGACAATGTCAAAATTAAAAGCATCTCTCTTGTCATAGATTTTGCTAATTATTTCACCATTTTCAATCGAGAGATCTAAATCAATAAAAGAAGCGTTTTTATCAGATATATTAGCTTGTGAAGCTGAAGTTCTTTAAGATAAATATTATTAACCAAGTCATTTTGAATAGAGAGTTACGTTTTAATGCAGAGATGGCTCTGAGATCGATATTCTTTTTAAACATACACCAAGTCATTTTGAATGACAAGATGGGTTCGAATGCACAGCTGGCTCAGAGATCCATATTCGTTTTAAACATACACCGAGTCATTTTGAATGCAGAGCTGGGTTTGAATACAGAGCTGGCTCTGAGATCGATATTCATTTTAAAGTAAACCAAGTCATGCTTAATGCAGAGCTGCGTTTAAAAACAGAGATCGATTCTCGCTTTAAACCTACAACAAGCCATTTTGAATGTAAAGCTGGGTTTGAATGCAGAGTTAGCTCAGAGATCGATATTCGTTTTAAACATACACCGAGTCATTTTGAATGCAGTGTTGGGTTTGAATACAGAGCTAGCACTGAGATCGATATTCGTTTTAAACATGCAATAGGGGGCACTCCACAGTTTAATGTACATTTCTCAATCATCAAACCCATGACAAGCTCTTAGCCTGAATCCTTGAGCAAAAATAAATCACATCATCATTGTGTCATACATTTCTTAGAAGACAATAAAATTACCCATGTTTCCATACCAAATAAAAGTATCAAAAAGCATTTTCTGTACAACTTTAGTCCCATTTCTTTAAGATTACCCCACCCCTTAAAACATGCTAAAAATGCAATTTTAGCAATATTTCAAATGTCAATAAATAATAAAAAAAAAAAAATCCTACACATATCAGGGTCATGTCTGCACTCATAATGCTCTTGCATATCAGAAAATGCTAAATTTTACATACCTAGTCCGGCATTTTAAAAAGTTATTCCATGCTGATCTCCACGTCAGTGAAAATCAGCCATTTTAACTACTTTTAGGAAGTGTTTGATTGGTTCACATTTTTCTATTTATAGCCTCCAAAAAACCCGAAGAATGCATATTCCAATACACCAAAACAAATTTAGAAGTAATCAAAACTGAAAAAAACATCAAACATGTGCTTCATAATTATTATAAAGACCATCCATGGACCTAAAAGATGCTTAGTTGATTTCTTTCTGACATTCATGCGAAACTGAGGACTGTCCCCATAAGTCATTTTGAATGCAAAGCTGGCCCTGAGATCGATATTCGTTTTAAAGTAAACCAAGTCATGCTTAATGCAGAGCTGCGTTTAAAAACAGAGATCGATTCTCGCTTTAAACCTACAACAAGCCATTTTGAATGTAAAGCTGGGTTTGAATGCAGAGTTAGCTCAGAGATCGATATTCGTTTTAAACATACACCGAGTCATTTTGAATGCAGTGTTGGGTTTGAATACAGAGCTGGCTCTGAGATCGATATTCGTTTTAAACATGCAATAAGTCATTTTGAATGCAAAGCTGGCTCTGAGATCGATATTCGTTTTAAACATATACCAAGTCATTTTGAAAGCAGACCTGGGTTTGAATGCAGAGCTGGCTCTGATATCGATATTCATTTTAAACGATGTTGAATGCAGAGCTGGGTTTGAATACCGAGTTGGCTCTGATATCGATATTTGTTTAAAACATACACCAAGTCATTTTGAATTCAGAGCTGAGTTCGAATGCAGAGCTGGGTCAGAGATCGATATTCGTTTTAAACATAAACCGAGTCATTTTGAATGCAGTGTTGGGTTTGAATACAGAGCTGGCTCTGAGATCGATATTCGTTTTAAACATGCAATAAGTCATTTTGAATGCAAAGCTGGCTCTGAGATCGATATTCGTTTTAAACATATACCAAGTCATTTTGAAAGCAGACCTGGGTTTGAATGCAGAGCTGGCTCTGATATCGATATTCATTTTAAAGTAAACCAAGTCATGCTTAATGCAGAGCTGCGTTTAAAAACAGAGATCGATTCTCGCTTTAAACCTACAACAAGCCATTTTGAATGTAAAGCTGGGTTTGAATGCAGAGTTAGCTCAGAGATCGATATTCGTTTTAAACATACACCGAGTCATTTTGAATGCAGTGTTGGGTTTGAATACAGAGCTGGCTCTGAGATCGATATTCGTTTTAAACATGCAATAAGTCATTTTGAATGCAAAGCTGGCTCTGAGATCGATATTCGTTTTAAACATATACCAAGTCATTTTGAAAGCAGACCTGGGTTTGAATGCAGAGCTGGCTCTGATATCGATATTCATTTTAAACGATGTTGAATGCAGAGCTGGGTTTGAATACCGAGTTGGCTCTGATATCGATATTTGTTTAAAACATACACCAAGTCATTTTGAATTCAGAGCTGAGTTCGAATGCAGAGCTGGGTCAGAGATCGATATTCGTTTTAAACATAAACCGAGTCATTTTGAATGCAGAGCTGGGTTTGAATACAGAGCTGGCTCTGAGATCGATATTTGTTTTAAACATGCACCATGTCATTTTGAATGCAGAGCTTGGTTTGAATACAGAGCTGGCTCTGAGATCGATATTTGTTCTAAACATACACCAAGTCATTTTGAATGCAGTGTTGGGTTTTGGGTTGGGGGGGTGGGGGGGATGGTTGGTGCTCCACAGTTTAATGTACATTTCTCAATAATCAAACCCATGACAAGCCTGAACCCTTGAGCAAAAATAAATCACACCATCATTGTGTCATACATTTCTTAGAAGACAATGAAATTACCCATGTTTCTATACCAAAAAAAACCCATCAAAAAGCATTTTCTGTCCAACTTTAGTCCCATTTCTTTAAGATAACCACACCCCTCAAAACATGCTAAAAAACCATTTTAAGCAATATTTCATATGTCAATAAATAAAATCAAAATCAAAATCCTAAGCATATCAGGGTCATTTCTGAACTCATCATGCTCTTGCATATCAGGAAATGCTAAATTGTACATACCTTCTTCGGCTTTTTAAAAAGTTATTCCATGCTGATCACCCCTTGAGTCAAAATCAGCCGTTTTTGATAGTTTCACATTTTTCTATTTATAGCCTCCAAAATACCCAAAAAATGCATATTCCAATACATCAAAATAGACTTAGAAGTACTCAAAAATGAAAAAAACATCAAACATGCACTTCATAATTATTATAAATACCATTGATGGACCTTAAAGATGCTTAGTTGATTTGCAAAACTGAGGAGTGCCTCCTTGAATACAGAGATGGCTCTGAGATAGATATTCGTTTTAAACATGCACCAAGTCATATGGGTTTGAATGCAGAGCTGGCTCTGAGATCGATATTCGTTTTAAACATACACAAAGTCATTTTGAAAGCAGATATGGGTTTGAATGCAGAGCTGGCTCTGTGATCGATATTCGTTTTAAACGTACACGAAGTCATTTTGAATGCAGAATTGGGTTTGAATACAGAGCTGGCTCTGAGATCGATATTCTTTTCAAACATGCAACAAGTAATTTTGAATGCAGAGCTGGGTAAGAATGCAGAGCTAGCTCAGAGATCGATATTCGTTTGAAGCATACATCGAGTCATTTGGGTTTCAGTACAGAGCTGGCTCTGAGATCGATATTCGATTTAAACATGCACCAAGTCATTTTGATTACAGAGCTGTGTTTGAATGCAGAGCTGGCTCTGATATCGATATTCGTTTTAAACGTAAACCCGGCCATTTTGAATGCAGAGCACAATTTGAATACAGAGCTGCCTCTGAGATCGATATTCGTTTTCAACGTACACCAAGTCGTTTTGAATACAAAGCTGGATCTGAGATCGACATTCGTTTTGAACGTAAATCAAGTCATTTTGAATGCAGAGATGGGTTTGAAAATAAAGCTGGCTCTGAGATCGACATTCGTTTTAAATGTAAACCAAGTTTTTTTGAATGCAAGCACCAAGTCAATAATTCAGAGCTGGCTCTGAGATCGACATTCGTTTTCAACGTACACCAAGTCGTTTTGAATACAAAGCTGGATCTGAGATCGACATTCGTTTTGAACGTAAATCAAGTCATTTTGAATGCAGAGATGGGTTTGAATATAAAGCTGGCTCTGAGATCGACATTCGTTTTAAATGTAAACCAAGTTATTTTGAATGCAGAGCTGGGTTTGAATACAGAGCTAGCTCTGAGATCGACATTCGTTTTTAATGTAAACCAGGTCGTTTTAAATGCAGAGCTGGGTTTGAATACAGAAATGCGTCTGAGATCGGCATTCGTTTTAAACGTTAACCAAATTGTTTTGAATGCATTGCTAGGTTTGACTACAGAAATGGCTCTGAGATCGACATTCGTTTTCAACGTAGACAGTCATTTAAAATGCAGAGCTGGGTTTGAATACAGAGCTGGCTCTGAGATCGACCTTCGTTTTAAACATAATACAAGTCGTTTTGAATGCAGAGCTCAGTTTGAAAACAGAGCTGGTTCTGAGATCGACATTCGTTTTAAAGGTAAACCAAGTCGTCTTGAATGCAGAGCTGGGTATTAATACAGAGCTGGCTCTGAGATCGACATTCTTTTTCAACGTAAACCAAGTCATTTTGATTGCAGAGCTGTGTTTGAATACAGAGCTGGCTCTGAGACGATATTCGATTAAACTTCTATTAGAAGTCATTTTGAATACAGAGCTGGGTTTGAATTCAGAGATGGATCTGAGATCGACATTCGTTTTAAACATACAGCAAGTCATTTTGAATGCAGAGCTCGGTTTGAATACAGAGCTGGCTCTGAGATCGAAATTCGTTTTAAACCTACAAAAAGGCATTATCAATACGGAGATGGGTTTGAATTTCGAGCTGGCTCTGAGATCGATATTCGTTTTAAACATACAACGAGTCATTTTGAATGCAGAGCTGGGTTTGAATGCAGAGCTGGCTCTGTGATCGATATTTGTTTTAAACGTACACCAAGTTGTTTTGAACGCAGAGCTGGATTTGAATGCAGAGCTAGCTCAGAGATCGATATTCGTTTGAAACATGCAACAAGTAATTTTGAATGCGGAGCTGGGTAAGAATGCAGAGCTAGCTCAGAGATCGATATTCGTTTGAAGCATACATCGAGTCATTTGGGTTTCAGTACAGAGCTGGCTCTGATATCGATATTCGATTTTAACATGCACCAAGTCATTTTGAATACAGAGCTGTGTTTGAATGCAGAGCTGGCTCTGATATCGATTTTCGTTTTAAACGTAAACCAAGCCATTTTGAATGCAGAGCTGGATTTGAATACAGAGCTGCCTCTGAGATCAATATTCGTTTTAAACAAGCACCAAGTCATTAATTCAGAGCTGGCTCTGAAATCGACATTCGTTTTCAACGTAAACCAAGTCGTTTTGAATACAAAGCTGGATCTGAGATCGACATTCGTTTTGAACGTAAATCAAGTCATTTTGAATGCAGAGATGGGTTTGAATATAAAGCTGGCTCTGAGATCGACATTCGTTTTAAATGTAAACCAAGTTATTTTGAATGCAGAGCTGGGTTTGAATACAGAGCTAGCTCTGAGATCGACATTCGTTTTTAATGTAAACCAGGTCGTTTTAAATGCAGAGCTGGGTTTGAATACAGAAATGCGTCTGAGATCGGCATTCGTTTTAAACGTTAACCAAGTTGTTTTGAATGCATTGCTAGGTTTGACTACAGAAATGGCTCTGAGATCGATATTCGTTTTCAACGTAGACACAGTCATTTAAAATGCAGAGCTGGGTTTGAATACAGAGCTGGCCCTGAGATCGACCTTCGTTTTAAACATAAAACAAGTCGTTTTGAATGCAGAGCTCAGTTTGAATACAGAGCTGGTTCTGAGATCGTCATTCGTTTTAATCACGAATCAAGTCGTTTTGAATGCAGAGCTGTGTTTGAATATAGAGGTGGCTTTGAGATCGATATTCGTTTTAAAGGCAAACCACGTCGTTTTGAATGCAGAGCTGGGTATTAATACAGAGCTGGCTCTGAGATCGACATTCGTTTTCAACGTAAACCAAGTCATTTTGATTGCAGGGCTGTGTTTGAATACAGAACTGGCTCTGATATCGACATTCGGTTAAAACGTAAACCAATTCATATTGAATGCAGAGCTCGGTTTGAATACAGAGCTGGCTCTGAGACGATATTCGACTAAACTTCTATTAGAAGTCATTTTTAATACAGAGCTGGGTTTGAATTCAGAGATGGATCTGAGATCGACATTCGTTTTAAACATGAACCAAGTAATTTTGAATGCAGTGCTGGGACCCCCGGTAGACCCCACTTAGATCCTAAACAATGGGTCTACACCTAGTAGACGTTGTAGCAGGCCCGGCCCACTACCGTTTGGCACTTTTGGTTGAGCGCACAAGGTCGAACATTTCAAGACGGTACCTACAAAGTTTTCGTAAACTCGCCTTTTGTAACAGTGAAAACTCAAATTAGACCAGCCGGTAGACCCACTTAGACCCTAAGAAATGGGTCTACACCTAGTATGCATTGTAGAGTACACGGCGGACTACCGTTTGGCACTTCTGGTTTTTCTGCACAAGGTCAAAAATTACAAGACGGTACCTCCAAAGTTTGCGTAAAATAGCCTTTTTTTAGCAGGGAACCGCAAATTTGACCCCCGGTAGACCCCACTTAGACCCTGAGCAATGGGTCTACACCTAGTAGGTTTTGTAAAGGGCTCCAACCTCTACCGTTTGGCACTTTTGGTTGTGCGCACTGGGTCGAAAATTCCAAGGTGGTACCTCCAAATTTTACGTAAACACGCCTTTTCTAGCAGTGAAAAAACAAATCAGACCCCCGATAGACCCCACTAAGACCCTAAACAATGAGTCTACACCTTGTATGCGTTGTTGAGGGCCTGGTCCACTACCGTTAGGTACATTTGGTTTGTGCACACACGGTCGAAAATTTTAAGGCGATACCTCCAAAATTTGAGTAAAATCGACTTTTGTAGTAATTAGTAATACTTTTCGCTTCACATTTTCCATATGCTGCTGAAAATGACACTCGTCTTAATGCCGTAAAATGAGCAAGATATATAAAAATGAATTTAAATAATGAAGCATGTTGCAAACAATACTCATTCAATAGTTAAAATATGTTTGCATTTTAATCAATTATATAAATGTGTTATTGACATCGTCGCGTCCAAGTAAAATTTCCAAGATAAGTTGCGCTCCAATCTTCTGTATGCCGCTTAAAACGACCTCGACTTAAAGACGGATATAATTGATCACTTGGATACAATACTGTAGATCATGCTGAAATGTTTTGCTATCCAAATGTTTTAGTAAACGTCTAATTGATGTTTGTGTTCAAGTGACTATTCTGAAATAATGTTGAAAACTTGTATGTTTGACGTTTCATAACAACTTATAACGGATAATAGTTGTGAATACAAGCATACATACCAAATGTTAATCATTAACTTTTGACTAAATTAAGGTCAGATATGTTGTAAACATAAATCCAGAGCAATGGGTACATCATTCTACATGTATTGGAACAAATATGTTTTGGAAAATTGGAAAATTAAGGAACTAACAAGTAAAGTTTGGCAAATTGAATCTAAGACAAGGGCCAGTACTCTGCTGTTTCCATTCTGACAAAACACATTTTTGAAGTTGTCCAGTCTTTTTAATATGACCGAGATAACTTTATAAAATAAAATATACCAAAACATGAGGTGAGGTTGGAGTGAGCGGGGTCAGGGTAGGGGGATGGGGGAGGTGTGAGGATAGGGGTAGAGTGGGTGGGGTGGAAATCAGATAACGCTGGTTCTTAAACTTGTCCGAGCCTTATTGATGTCAGCATTTAAGTTTTATATTAAAAGATCAGACGAAAATTAAGAATATACAGAGGTAATAAATCAAAACATATCAGTTTTTACTTAATCATCATGGGTCATAAGTCTTATGTTTCTTATCAATTTTGGCTGGTTCTTTAAGCCTTCATTGGTAAAAACACTTTGACCAAGTTTGATAAAAAAAAATCAGATGAAATATGACAGTGCTAATGTTTTAAAGTAGTAAAATATAAAATGTTTAAATAATTCAGTAGCCATAACTCTGCTGTTTCTTGGCAGATATGTCTTGTTTTCTAACTTATAACACTTAACATTATGCAAAATATTGGTGATGATCAAATTAAACATTAAGGAGCTAGAGTGTAAATGAACCCAAATATATAAACTATTTTATCAATAACAAACAGTCCATACATCTTTTGTTGCCATCACTCTAATCCTTTTCAAAATTAACAATACTTAACAATGGTCCGTGTGTGCTTGTATTGGGAAAATCATTTTGTGTTTTAAACAAAATAACATTAAAAAAGACAAAACTGTATTTTATAAACTGTATATGGATTTATTTGACTATTTCTTGTCCCCCGTACTATCTAGATTGATATGTAGACATGTTTATGCTCCCGCGTGGAAGCATATAGTAATCAAACCGCCCGTCTTTTTGTCCGTTCGTTCATTCGTTCGTTTGTCTTCCGTCTTAAGCAATTACGTCCGAAACAATCATGTCTCAGCCATAACGTTGAAAGAACTAAATGGCTTCCCTGTAACTTCACACTTATGTTAACCACAATGAGAATGTGTGTCGTGGGAAAGAATTGGGTCAGTACATCAAAGGTCAAAGTCACACTTGGAGGCCAAATGTCAAATATGTCAACATTTCGGCGGCATTTGTAACTTATTGGTAACATTTCTTGTATTTTGCAAACTCTGTATTCATTTTCGCATTAATGTGTCAGTCCTTAAACGTTGAAAAATCCTTCAATCTAATTCAATGTGGTTTACACCTAAAATCTTTAGAAACAAAGAAAGGTTATAATTGTGATATAATCACGCAGGCAGCTATTCATGTACTGTATCGAATTACATCCACAGTATGCAATTATGACTAATTTCAATTGATATTATGCACCTGTACATTTCAAATCATATCTCGGTAGCCCATAGTGCATATTCGAATCATTAGTACGGGTGGTGTGCAACGCGGCTGGAAGAAGCCTATGATAAACGAAACATTGGTGGTGTGCAACGCGGCTGGGGGAGCCTATGATAAACGTAACATTGGCATAACTACGTTGGTCGTTAGGTTAAATTACATATTCTCCGTTGTATGTACTCTGTGTAACTGTTAGAAATTAGTTTGTCTGGGAGAATTGATCAATTGACTGCACACTCGTATTGCCGGATAGTATACTGTATAAGATTTTGCCAGGAAAACTGTTGAATGTGCGCTTGTTGGGTAAGTACTGTATTAAGTGTACATTTTATGTCTCATTAGATATTACACTATTTGTTTCTTCTAAATATGTAAGTAAAGTTGAACATCCGTCTGGTAGTGTCTTTTTTACAGTAATATAAAATTATTTTCAATTTATCCAAAGATATGAGTATTTTTAACCTCTACATTTACGTTTTAACAAACATGTTATGCGATATTCATGTGACTGTTTATATTCATCCATTTCGTGGATTTCATAATGTATCATCCGCCATCATCACCATCATCATTAATTACCATCAAATCCACAATCATCCGCCATCATCACCATCATCATTAATTACCATCAAATCCACAATCATCCGCTATCATCACCATCATCATTAATTACCATCAAATCCACAATCATCCGCTATCATCACCATCATCATTAATTACCATCAAATCCATAATCATCCGCCATCATCACCATCATCATTAATTACCATCAAATCCATAATCATCCGCCATCATCACCATCATCATTCATAACCATCAAATCCATAATCATCCGCCATCATCACCATCATCATGTCTTACCATCAAATTCATAATCATCCGCCATCATCACCATCGCCATTCATTATCATCAAATCCATAATCAGCCGCAATCATCGCCATCATCATTAATTACCATCAAATCCATAATCAGCCGCAATCATTGCCATCATCATTAATTACCATCAAATCCATAATCAGCCGCCATCATCACTATCATCCCTCATTACCATCAAATATATAATCATCCGATATCATCACCATTTTATTCATCTCTTTTATTCATAATTTCCATCAATCATCAACAATCATAATCGTCGTCAATCAATATGATGAATCATCATAATCACCATACTTATGTTACTATTTGTATGTGTTATTAACTGTGTTATTTGTCTACATAAATGATCATCTAACTGTGATTAGATTATAACTCACCAGGTGTGTGTGTGTTTGTGTGTGTGTGTGTGTGTGTGTGTGTGTGTGTCTGTGCGTGTGAGCGTGCGTGCGTGCGTGTCCGTGTGCATGATCAAAGGATCATGCATACTCAAATGGTAGTACCTTAAAAACTACAATTTCAGTGAGAAAGCTGTGATGATAGGGACATTCTCCATACGAGTTTATGCTAGCAATAGTTTTATTAATTAATATGTACCATTATCATTCAATATATTGTTGAAAGCATCGAAGAACCATATTGAACGCTGACTGATACCAGTTTGTTTATGGTCTGAACAGCGTCATATCATGTTACAATGATATTACGAACATAAACCATACATTCCTCCTGCGGCAAGGAAAAGAAAGTGACATTTAAACTGCTGACGAGTGATATTGACTCATATGTGTTATTCCATAACATGCGTTATGTTTAACAACTTCTATATACTTTTGACATGAGTATGACCAAAACGCAATGACGTCCCCGATTGATACCAGTTTGTTCCCAAACGTCCCTGTAAGTGTTCAGCTATTATTTAGGTGTAAAGTTCGAACCCTATCTGAGTCAAATTTATCTCAGCTGTTGCAGTTATGTTATGAAGCTACACGTAAACCGTATAATCGTTCAAACATTTTCTGTCATGTGGTTGGTTAAATATGGTGAGTGCGACCATGTCATTGTCCGACTGTTTATAAGATGCGAAGCTCAAATCTGTTTAAATGCTTTTGAATCCACGCGTATACCGTTTAACACGTAGTATACCGTTTACTCTCATCGTAACATATTATTGCAGGTGGTTCGTTAAAATCATATATTCTAAGGTCTTTACTTGATTCACAAAGGACTATAGATCTTAGATAATATTTCTTCTGTGTTTATGTCTTTGGTGTAATATCGATAAATGATTAAGGTGATTCAATATGCTACATTTATCATTTATAACAATGATATTGTAGTTTATGTTACTTATCCGTAGGCAGATCGTGTGAATTTCAAACCCCATACTGTTACGTCTATTGTCCTTTTTGCAACAAATTTTGAACAACTTGACTACCGCCCTTTTGTTTTAATGGTTTGGTCAAGCATGTGAACAATAGTTATTAATTCCAGTTTGCTTTGTTGTTCGAAAAATAGAAATATTTAAACGGAATCCACAAACGATATTGTTTTAATTTGCTAAACACTAAAATCGTGGGAACAAATCCCTAAGGCAAACAAGTTGTGTTGAATTAAGCGTATGAGAGGTAGGACAACTGCCTTATATTGTAAAATAATATATTATAACACTTTTATCAGAAACCAATATTTAAAATGTCAATAGTACGATAGTACAAACATGTTAGTATTCCCAAAGATGTTATGTCTATGACGGGGAACATGATACAGGTTTCATTATAACATTAAACTTGAGGTTTCAGTTTTGTTATTAATAAATAAAATCAATTTGCTAGGTATTATTTGAATACTTAATATTAATGACTGAAAGTATGCAAGTCATATGGAAGACTAACAGGACGCTGATAGTTTTAAACTAATCAAGATTTCCAAGTGGCCCCTTAAATTATACTCAGAATATGTATACATATCTTAATCTTTAATATGTTAAATAAATATATAAAGGGTAAAGAGGATAGTATATTATGTATTACAAATACACAATACACTTGACAATATATATATATTATGTATTACAAATTTTCCTGCAGTATCGGTTCTATGTCTTAGGTATTGAGGTGTGTTATTCACTCCCACACTCCCTCTTCATAACTAATCATAAATGTCAGCGTACAATTTTACCTTCATCCAACCAGAGATGTCCTATTATTAGTAATTTTGTTACTTCCCTTGATCTAAATATCTCCATTTATTTTATTTTATTTTGTTAGCCTTATTCATTGTTTTTATTAGCTTTGGAGTTGCTTTGTACTGTATCCTGCAGTATCGGTTTTAGGTTTTGAGGTAGGGTTTTTGTGTTATCTTTTTCACATCTTCACTCTCTCTTCATAACTAAATGCCAGCGTACAGTTTTACCCTCATCCAACCAGATATGTTCTTTTATTAGTATCACATGTTGGGTGCAGAGTGTCTATTCAAAGTAACCAGTTCCTGCAACACTGCCAAACGATAAGTTGTTTTTAAAGAGTTGTATTTAACTTGCCGTGAATTTTAGTGTTTTTTTTTGTTCCGTATTTGTTCTTTTCGTGTTTGTGTACCCCTGATGAAAGCGTAAGCCGAAAGCGCTTGGGTTTTTATAAACTGTAGCACTGTATAAATGTTTTTTCCCCCATCTATTAATGTATTCCAATATTTTCGTATCGTATCCCCTCGGGGATCCAGTGCTTTTTGAAAGGTCTTTTGTAGATGTATATATTTTCTCATCCTTATATATATATACACATACATATATACACACATATATTTGGCCACTAAATATATATAACTTCAATTACATTTAAGATAATAATATATGTTACTTAAATTAAATTTAAGATAATAGCAGAGCTATTAAATATACGTCTGCTTAAGACAGGTGTCTATCCATTTTACGTGACCGCTAAAACAAGTTTGATTGCACATGTATTTTTTAAATATCAACAGATTTTAATACTTATGAGTGTTAGTAGCAAACAATGGTTAACAAGAGCTATACTAATTGATTTGTAATACTATGATCAATTATTATAGGTAATAGAATTTCTTAGTGTAAACCCATCATATACATATGTATATAGATTTCTTATAGTTGTTCCATTTTCACATGTTATTAACTGAATGAACTTCGGAATATTTGGCCTAAACCAGAAATATGGATTTATGTATTTTTTCCTTAAATCAGTTTATAGTGTACATTCTAAAATAAAAAGAAATTCGTCTTCCAACGTGTTACACACGGAACATGTTCTTTATATTAATACTGAACATATATGTTTACGTTTCTTATTCATAGTTCAAACCATATTGAGTTATGGGCTCGCCTCGCATGGAGGTAAGGGAGTTGGTGAGTAGAAGGAGTGGGTGGGGGGAGGTGCACTCTCAAATGTTGTTTTTGGTTAGGTAATTATCTTCAAAAATAACCAATCCTCGACTCTAGGCCTGGGGAGGGTGGGGAGTGTGGGGGAGGGGCGAAAGTGGGGCAAATGTAAATATTTTTTCGTTGTTAGTTTTGTTTATTATTACATCATAACTATGGTGCCTGATGTTGGATAGGGTGGGTGGGGAAGGGGATGGCGGGGTACACTATCAAATGAATTTTGTATCTATTTTTCTTAACAGATAACATCAATCCTTATCCAGTTATTATTTAAAAAAGAGTAAATATTTCTGTGTTGTTAGTCTTACACCGTGATTATGGTGTATACTGCCTACCTCAATCCCCACGATGAAGTCCATATTTTCAATTCGGCTGGCGTGGCGCAGTCGGTAGCGCGGCGGATTTGTAACCGAAGGCCCATGGTTCAATCCTCCGTGGTGACACTGAGTTTCGTCGGTGTGTTCTTGGGCAAGACACTCTCCCTTAGCCTCGTCCTTCGGATGGGGACGAAAACCGGGCGGTCCCATGTATCGGTCTATCCTCCGAGCACGTTAAAGAACCATAGGAATCTACTCGATAATAAGAGTAGGGCACGGTTTCCGGATTTCTATGTATCCTTCTCTGAGGCGGCTCTAAATAACCTATACTGTGTTGATGAGCCGTTAAACAACATTCAATTCAATTCAATTCGTTCCCCAAGGTCACAGATCACTCTGTTACTATTTTTAGCATATCTCAAAATGGCCGCCATTCAAATGCTTAAAGACAGCAATATATTCTTGATTATGGCTTATCCAAAGGAAAATTCACACAGAACTGTTTTATTTTATTTTGGCTTCGATTTAGGCTCCTCTATAATATATTAAATGTCCCCCGACCACATGTTAAATATTTTCGGCACATTGCAAAATGTGGCTTACCCGAATTTACATAGAAATGTTTTATTTTACTTTTGATTTAGGTTTAAGCTCTTCTATAATATAATAAATGCCCACCACAATCTCACCCCACTTCTCTGTTACTATTTTAGCACATTTCAAAATGGCCGAAATCCAAATGCTTTAAGATAGAATATGTAATAGATAGTGTCTGGTCTCGGCGAGTTGGTTTATTTAAACACCGAGATGGGTGTAGCCCATCGAGGTGTTTAAATAACCAACGAGCTGAGGCATACTCTATATTTTTTGTAACATGGTGTACTTAGTAACACTCTGACATCAGAGCAACGTCCGTACTCTAAATTCTAATTGAATCGGTTTAAGTAGTATAAACTGGAGTTTGTATCAAGCATGATTAACCTGTTACATGTTATTGTTCGGCGCCCCTTGAGGGCGCCGGACATACTGTGGTAGTACTTTGACCTTAGGCATGGGGAATGACCTTGGCATGGGGAATCAAAAAGACTGATAGTTGAGTATGTTTGGATTGTAATTAAAAATGTTTAAATGGCATTTAAAGCATGCTTTAAAACGCACCAGAATAAGATATAAAACACAAGAGATAAAACTGCTTAGCGATTTCTTGAATTTCTGTAAGAAATGATGCACCAATAATTCAAAAATTATACAAAATCATTTCATTAAAACGATGTCTCCCTGCATTTTGACTGAAAACGAGGCAAATGCGTAATACGAATTTTAGAAAAATTAACGAAATTTATCGATCGTAATATCTGCGTTTCAAATGTTTTCACATTGTTCTCGTTTTTAAATCGTTTTGATTAATTATTATTGCCAAATTACATTAAATGTTGCTTAGAAATTAGAAAATACGATGATATATCGGAAAGTTTTGGCATTTGAATTTCGTTTACGGGAAATCGCTAATTTTGTAATGCTTCATTTTGACTGTCAAATGCAGACAAATGTATTGAAAACAAAAGTAGATTTATGAGCGCAGACTCGGAATCAAAAATATTCAAAATTATGCGACTTCCAGTCGAAATGCCAAATGGTGTTATGAAAAGGGTGTAATAGATTTGTTTGAACCCATCCCCCTTTACTTTTGAAAATCCCCCAACATTTTTAGAGGAAGGGGGAAAAATCCCCCCTGCTTTTTAGATCCTAGATTGGACACTGCATTTTATATTGTTTTCTAAGCTGAACTGGCTTGTGCAAGATCAGCTTTACCATAGGCTGTCATCCATCTGTCTTCTTCTCAGTAACCAACACTGAAATTTTCATGAAACATTATGTTAAGCATCTTAGCATTGACCTTTCAAGTTTGTTCAAATTGGGTGGATCATGTCATTTACTAAGGAACAATAACCTTACCCTTACCAAAAATATAGGCTTCTGGTGACTATTTGCTGCAACTCTGCGGCAAACATTGCTGCGGCGAACAAGTTTGCGGCGATGTTGCGGTACACTTTTATCATGCAAATGAGGTTTGCGGCAAAGTTGCAGCGAACAAATATGCAAATGAGGTTCTGGTGATGTTCCGGCGATGTTCACCGCAACTTTGCCGCAGACCTCATTTGCATGGTAAAAGTGTGCGGCAACTTTGCAGCAAACTTCATTTGCATAATGCTTTTAGCTGTAATCTTCTGGCGATGTTCGCTGCAACTTTGCAGCAAACTTCATTTGCATAAAATGTTTCTCTGCACTGTTCTGGCGATGCTTGTGGTGATGTTCGCTGCAAAGTTGCGGCAATGTTCGCCAACACATCGCGGCAAAGTTCTTCAAAATAAATAAGGACTGAAATTATGAAATGGAACAATAGTGCGCTGTTTTAAAAAAACATATTTAGATCAAAAACATGATTTTTTTTCACTATTTAACATGGACTGCACCAAATTTAAATAAATGGAAACGATTTAAATAAATCTACACTAAATAAATTCTCTCGATTTAAAGTATATCCTTACGGTTTGTTATGGGGGGTTGCGGGTGTCCGACCAAAGTTGACATTTCAAAATGTCTCGTAAGGGTCCCATGCCTAGTTAGGAAATTCCTCACGGGTGTATGTCTCACGCCCAGTGTTTTACATGTTCTCATGGCGATGTCGACCGCTGTCATTTCTACTTTACTCCCATTTTCATGGAGATGTCGGCCGCTGTCATTTCTGCATTACTCCCATTTTCATGGAGATGTTGACCGCTGTCATTTCTGCATTACTCCCATTTTATGGAGATGTCGACCTCTGTCATTCATGCATTACTCTCATTTTATGGAGATGTCGACCGCTGTCATTTCTGCATTACTCCCATTATCATGGCGATGTCGACTGCTGTCATTTCTGCATTACTCCTATTTTCATGGAGATGTCGACCGCTGTCAATTCTGCATTACACTCATTTTCATTGAGATGTCGACCGCTGTCGTTTCTGTATTACTCCCATTTTATGGAGATGTCGACCGCTGTCATTTCTGCATTACACCGATTGTCGTGGAGATGTCGGCCGCTGTCATTTCTGCATTACTCCCATTTTATGGAGATGTCGACCGCTGTCATTTCTGCATTACTCTCATTTTCATGGAGATGTCGAGCGCTGCCATTTCTGCATTACTCTCATTTTCATGGAGACGTCGAGCACTGTCATTTCTGCATGACTCCCATTTTTATGGAGATGTCGAGCGCTGTCATTGCGCATTACTCTCACTTTTACAGAGATGTCGACCGTTGTTATTCCTGCAATACAGTCATTTCATAGAGATGTTGAGCTCTGTCATTTCTACATTACTCTCATTTTTATGGAGATGTCGAGCGCTGTCATTTCTGCATTATTCCCATTATCATGGAGATGTCGAGCGGTCATTTCTGCATTACTACCATTATCATGGAGATGTCGAGCGGTGTCATTTTCATGGAGATGTCGAGAGCTGTCATTTCTGCATTACTCTCATTTTCACGGAGATGTCGAGTGCTGTCATTTCTGCATTACTCCCATTATCATGGAGATGTCGAGCGCTGTCATTTCTGCATCACTCCCATTTTTATGGAGATGTCAAGCGCTGTCATTGCGCATTACTCTCACTTTTACGGAGATTTCGAGCGCTGTTATTCCTGCATTATCTCCTTTTCATAGAGATGTCGACCGCAGTCATTTCTGCATTTCTCTCATGTTTATGGAGATGTCGAGCGCGGTCATTTCGGCATTACTCCCATTTTCATGGAAATGTCGAACATCATCCTAACTGTAGCAGTCCAATAGGCACTTGGTGCCTGGATATCTTAGATTCAGCACCAGACCCTTAGGACAGACCGACAAACATATATAAACATTTACCAATTTTCTTTTTAAAATTTCAATAATCTCAGCTAAATTTTTACCTGTCTATGTGCTTGAATACCCATTTTATTAAATTGTTTTCTTCCTGTGCCAATTTTTTTTATAAAACTGTATATTTTTGTGTGTTTTTTTTGAGTTTTTTTTACGGGTATAAATAAAAATATCATGATCATATTCACAAGTGCTATTAAATAGCAGATTCATTTCAAATTACAACTGAAAAAGTCGGCATTACCACTGTTAGTAGCGCACTGGGCTTTGAATCCAGAGGTCAGTTGGATCCTCAGACAGTACCATGTTGTCTTTAAACATGACACTATTTCTATAGCGTACACCCTTTATAATGGTTGACATGCAACATTGTGTCTTATTGTCCCTCGTCTCCAGCCACTAATTCAAATGGGTAGATTATCAGTTACCTGTATAGATGGTTCATGTGATACAGTACTAGGTTTAATAACAAAACAAAAACAATTAGTCTAAAACTGATCGTCTGTTGGCCCTTCATGGCATAAAAACGACGTTAAAAATTCAAACAGATATGTGAAGTGCATTGTCCATTAATTTTTTGGCTTACTTAGCTTTCTCTCCAAATGTTTCAACAACGACTTTGTAATCACTCGGCATTCATCACCTTATCTTTCCATAAACTATTTATTTAAACCTAATGCAGTCAATTCATTTAACACATTTTAAGGAAAGTCCTGCAACGAAACCGTTTGGAAAATTGTCTGAATGACCTAGTTAATTCAAAATACATTTAACCAAGTCAACATAGCAACGTTTGTTAATATTATGTCCATGACCACTAAATATACCAAGGTTAAGTACTGATGATAAGATAGTTAAAATAACTGATAAACACGTGTACTGTTATTTAATAACGTATGTTTTAATTCTTCAAAATTTTGGCGCCGAATTGATGCTTTGCATCAAGTTTTTCTTGTATATGACTGTATTCAGTCGCTACACGCGATACTTGATATTGGCTTTATATGGTGTGTTCAGTCGCTAAACGCGATACTTGATATTGGTTATATATGACTGTGTTCAGTTGCTGTTTTCTGTCGTTACAGGCGATACTTGATATTGATTATATACGACTGTTTTCTGTCGTTACAGGCGATACTTGATATTGGTTATATATGACTGTTCAGTCGCTACACGCGATACTTGATATTGGTTATATAAGACTGTGTTCAGTCGCTGCACGCAATACTTGATATTGGTTATATACGACTGTTTTCTGTCGCTACACGTGATACTTGATATTGGTTATAAACGACTGTTTTCTGTCGTTACAGGCGATACTTGATATTGGTTATATACGACTATTTTCTGTCGTTACAGGCGATACTTGATACTATTTGTACTATTAATTTGGGGTCGGTCACTCATTCCGTCATTTACACTTTGTTTTCCGCTCAATAACTTTAGTTTCCTTCGACATACTGACATGAAACTTGGTGGGTAGGTAGGTCATATAGGTTGGTTATATATAGGGGTGATATAGGAGTGTCATGTCTATAGACATATAAGTTGGTTATATATAGGGTGATATAGGGTGTCATGCTTATAGACATATAGGGTGGTTATATATAGGGGTGATATAGGAATGTCATGCCTATAGACACATAGGTTGGTTATATATAGGGGTGCTATAGGAGTGTCATATCTATAGACATATGGGTTGTTTATATATAGGGGTAACATTAGTCTAAATATGGCGACACTGGGACTTGAACCCACAACCTCCCGTCTCTAGATTTATTGAAATAAAGTGCCATGGAGTATTCGGACGGAACTTTCCATCATTTGATGTAGCAGTTTCAAAATCACAAAAACGAATTGCCATGGAATTGCCATGGAAATCCATGGCATTCCATGGAAATCAACGGTATTCCATGGAGTATTCTGACGGCATTTGCCATCATAAGATTCCATGGAAATTCATGGCATTCTGTGAAAATCCATGATATTTGCCATGGATCCATGATATTTGCCATGGATATGAATCTACATGTAAAATTAAAGGACAAATGAACCTAAGCAAATCCTGGTTAAAAATACAAAATGTATTTCATAAAAGAAATACTGACATAAGAATATGCAGCATACATTTAGGAAGATGCATCTTCTCAATCTCAAATGATATCAATAAAGTAAACAATTAATTACTTGTTCGCCCTAAATTACCATATACCTCCTATAGAAGCAACCAAATGTAATTGGCAACATTAATGTGACAAATTTATTCATGAATAGCAAGTTAATAATTGCTCTTTTTTTCATATTAAATATTTTTTGTGTACAGACCATAATTATAAAGGTCACTAAAGTACAGAAAGGGAAGCTTGATGGGAGGAATATGGTCATTCTTCAAGCATTTAACTTGAAACACATAACAGGCAAAACTATATTTATGAGAAGCAATGAATATAAGATTATTATCAGTTATAGAGCTGATCATTTGGAATATATCAGTAATAGAGCTGATCATTTGGTTCTACTATATCAGTTATAGAGCTGTTCATTTGGTTCCACTATATCAGCTATAGAGCTGATCATTTGGTTCCACCATATCAGTTATAGAGCTGATCATTTGCTTCCACTATATCAGTTATAGAGCTGAACATTTGGTTCCACTATATCAGTTATAGAGCTGATCATTTGGCTCCACTATATCATAGAGCTGTTCATTTGGTTCCACCATATCAGTTATATAGCATAATAGCTGTTCATTTGGTTCCACTATATCAGTTATAGAGCTGATCATTTGGTTCCACTATATCAGTTATAGAGCTGTTCATTTGGTTCCACTATATCAGTTATAGAGCTGTTCATTTGGTTCCACTATATCAGTTATAGAGCTGTTCATTTGGTTCCACTATATCAGTTATAGAGCTGATCATTTGGTTCCACCATATCAGTTATAGAGCTGATCATTTGGTTCCACTATATCAGTTATAGAGCTGTTCATTTGGTTCCACTATATCAGTTATTATAGAGTTATTATAGAGTTGTTCATTTGGTTCCCCTATATCAGTTATAGAGCTGTTCATTTTGGTTGTTCCACTGATCAGTTATAGAGCTGTCACTATATCAGTTACAGTCAGTTGTCAAAATCCTTGGCAGCTTCCATTGATTTCCATTGATATCCATGTAAGTCCACAACCCTACAAAAAATGTCCTTTCAACAGTCGTAGGTAAAAATGAATTTAGCCCTATAATTGGGGCGAGTGTCCCTTTAGCCTATTAAATAACTTCAAATGTATACCATTGAGATGTACCTATAGATATAAAGATACAGTTACTTACCATTATCGAATTCTCTCCCAACTCGACTGTTGCGAAAAACACGGCTGTCGTGCGCCGACCCTGGCCATTTCGCAACCAAGTTGGTTATCATGAACCTGTGATCACATATCATCTGTAATAGAATGTATTGAATTAGAATAATTACTTACACCCAGTACTGTTTATTTTAATTATTAATTGTGAATAAAAAAAATAAAAAAAGATATCTCTGTAAGTTAGAAATATATCTCTTTTAACACAGAGAGATATCTCTCTAGCTTAAAGAGCTATCTAACTACTTTAAATATATATATTTCTAATTAACAGAGATTTCTTGTTTTAAGAGATATCTCTTTTTAAGGCGGAGAGATATATTTCTAACATTTAAGGACTGTTTTTCATTTATTGCGATGTTAATAATGCAAAGTTATATATCAATAACATTGAAAAAAACAAAAAAACAATCTTAATAATAATTACAAACCTCTGTACATTTGTTTTTTATTTACGTTATTTGCAAATGTGTGTGTATTGTGTAATATCACAAATAAACCAATATAGCATTGTTATATTTTAACGTATTGTGTTTTTATGTATGTTTAGCTGCACTAATCGAAGAATATGTAGAGCTATTGTACTCCCCCCGGCGTCTGCGTCCTCCTTGGTTTAGACTTACAATTTAGAAACGTGTCCCAGACAGACAGTTGTTCTGTTGTGTTATAACTTCTTTATTTATATAATTACATCCTATTGCCATAATGGTCATTCTCAGCTTAACTGCAATATCCACCTTGCTTTCCTAAAAGCATCATTTTCATGAAAAATCAACAAAGAATCGAAACTGGTTAATGGGTCATAGTATTGACTATTCCACACAAACGGCACATAATTTGGTGCAAGTCAACCTAGAGTTATGGTTCTTGTGCTCTTTCCGACAGCTCTTGTTACCAGTATGCTTTCATGAGCACATACTTTGAAGTTAAAATACTAAAATATGGGATAAGCCCTCAGTTATTTTATAACATTCACAGACTAGGACAAATTTAAATCAACTAAATATGGCAAATATAATTTCGGTGAATGAAATCATGCTTATCAATTGTTGAGTTGGTTACACATACCTGTACGTTCAAGGATGCAAATCCCTTTCTGTTAATGTACTCGTGTGTGTGGGCAGCCGGCTTTTGGATAGGGATGAACGTGCCGTCCACACATCCTACCACATTAGGGAATTCTGAAACAATAAGTTGTTACTATACATACTAAGGAAACAAAAACATGAAAGTCTGCAACGATTATTACAATGGCAAGTTGGGACCGTTATAATTGTATCTTTGAATTGAACAATATCTTATCTATAGTGATGTACGATACTGAAGTATACCGGTACTGCTTCAAGTATTCCGTAAACTTTGTTCATGTTATTTTTATAACACGATTCAGTTTCTCAGTTGATATCACATTCCATCCATCTATACATGTATATTATACCTCATTCGCATATTCCACTCTTTGTTTAATGTGATATCATCCGGTCCATAAAGTTGCATATTGACCGGGCGCCCGGTCCGATAGTTATATTAACGGACGTGTGAAAAAAACGATGTCAAAATAAATCATAAAACGTATTGATTTAATTTGTTGGTCAGATTCGGTATAATATAACAAATAATTTGTGGTGCTTCGGTCCATATGAAGTTTATGGACTGGGCACTCAGACCTAGAACTTCGGTCCATATAACATTCTAGGTCTGACTGCCCAGTCCATAAACGTGCAGAGAAAGACTGCGCGCCCGACAGTGTAAATGTGCAAAGAAATCATACCCAATGTAGCCTGGATTCACTCAAAAATATTTTTTTTTTTACGTATTACCGTAATTCAAAGTTGAAGTTAATTCGAGTTATTACTTAATTTGACTTCATGCATTAAATTTATATTCACAAAATTGCACAAAATAATTGTAATAAAAATCGGCGAAAAATAAATCATCGGTTATATGTATCTGTTTCAGGTGGGTTTTTTTTACACGCCTCATTTATTTCCTGGGGTGGGTAATGGAACAAATTAATATTTTCTGTAGGTTGGTTAAACAGTAATGGCTACAATCCCTGCTGTATGCAGGGTTAATGTATATACTGCTACTATACAATTATGGACATTTTATTTGGTCAATATGTTGCCCGATGTTGGCTTGCATCTGTAATTTTTTGTTTACAGAATACTATTCCTGTGCAACTACCTGGGACCAGTGTTGCGGTGTGGATATATATACTTCACCTTTCTTATTATAGCATATTCCGTTCTATTTATAGCTTGACATGTTGCGCTACATGCAGAACTCTGGTATAATCTCTTAATAGCAATAGTATGCTGGAAGTGACAGAATAGTTCTGCTTGGGAACCAGAAATATAACATGAAACTTCACAGGAATGCTGATATAGCTATCAAAAAATTTGGGCTTCCAGTTTAGTCTGCGATGTATATGTGTATATGTGTATTGTTAGCAGCTTGTAACATTTATAATTGATTAACTGGTTAATAAAATATTTTATACTCTGAAAAAAGGGTAAAAAAATTTTTTTCTAAAGAAAGCAATCGCCGATACTAGTAACGATCATGTGACCGGTTATTGGCCCGGTCAGGTGACCGGTTATTGGCCCGGTCAATTATTGGCCCGGTCAGGTGACCGGGCCAATAACGTTCAGGTGACCGGGCCAATATGGATATGCATTTTCGGTGTGGTCACAACCTAAATTTGGCGTATCGGACCGCATTTCGAATATGGCTCATTTCTCGAGAGCTTTATTGTAGGGTAATTTTGTGCATATTGCGGGCCAAAAATGCGTATATATATGATAAAAGCCAGTATGGGTCACTTCAACATAACCTACAGGTACAGATACATCATACAGATATGTAATAGGACGGAGAAGGGGGTATGAGTAAATAGATAGGTTAATAAGATACTTCGCATTTCGTTGATAACATACAGAGGGGTGTCGACTATACTGGGGTTTTGGACTCATCCCACACTGCTGTTTGTTTGATCCAACAAAACAAAATGCAATTCCTCTAGTAACTTACGATGTCGTACATCTCATCTTCGTGTCGAGGGTATGGAGGCGAATGATGGAGCAAGCGTACCATTGCAAAAGCGTACCGGGAGCAAGCGTACCACTTTCCGAGAGCAAGCGTACCACATATATAGATAGATATTTATTTGTTGTGTATATATATTAATTAAACAAAACTACTAAAAATGAAACAAGCGTGTGAAAATTATTTAATAATAATAAATATCTTGAATGCAAAGCGTCTTGTATGTAAAACTTTATATTTGTCTTCTATTTCTGTATTTGTTGTGTATACTCAGTATATTAATTAAATGAAAGTTAAAACTACTAAAAAATGAAACAAGTGTTCCCATATAAAAATCTTACAAAAATGATCTCACCATGCAATTACAGTATCAGCATTATAATTATCAAGTCGCACTGCAAACCACAAACAAATCAAGTCGCACTGCAAACCACAAACAAATTACCGGACTCTATCCCAGCCTTTGTCCTTTTAAAGGCAGCTGCAGCAGAGCTAGCCCCAATACTATCAGCAATATACCAGTACTCCCTTGACAAGTGCAAAGTGCCACAGGACTGGAGATATGCATGGATCGTCCCAGTATTCAAGAAAGGGGAGAAACACAAAGCAGAAAACTACCGTCCTGTATCCCTGACATCCATCACATGTAAGCTGCTAGAGCACATAATCCACAGCAGCATAATGACCCACTTCGACAAGCATAGCATACTTAAGGACAACCAGCATGGCTTTAGAAAACACCGCTCCTGCGAGACTAAGCTAATAACAACGATTCAAGGGATTGCATCTCCGTTAGCAAAAGGCCAGCAAGTGGACGTGATCCTTCTCGATTTCGCGAAAGCATTTGACAAAGTTCCCCACTCGAGACTGCTCTACAAACTAGACTACTACGGAGTGAGAGGAAACACCAGCAAATGGATCCAGGCGTTTCTTGGAAATCGTAAACAGACAGTTGTATTAGAAGGAATACACTCAACCGAGACTGATGTACTCTCAGGAGTCCCCCAAGGCACAGTACTAGGTCCCCTCCTATTCTTAGCCTTCATCAATGACTTACCAGACTTGTGCAAATCTTCAGATGCCCGTTTATTTGCGGATGACAGCTTACTCTACCGTGCCATAAATATCCCCCATGACAGTTACATACTGCAGCAAGACCTCACTGCCCTGGAGGACTGGGAAAAAGACATGGCAGATGAGTTTTAACACAACAAAGTGCAATGTAATCCACATATCACAAAGCAACAGGAAGCGACTGATACAGTCTACATACCTGCTAAACGGACACGTGCTCGAAACAGTAGATGTCAGCAAGTACCTAGGAGTCACACTGTCTAACAGCATGAGTTGGAATAAACTCATCAACAATGTCGTTGGTAAGGGCAACAGAACTATAGGATATTTAAGAAGGAACTTTAAGGAAAGAAGCCACATACACCACTATGGTACGCCCCGTCATGGAGTACACCGCCCCAGTCTGGGACCCATACCGCCAATGTGACATCAAGGCTATCGAACAGGTCCAACGTAGAGCTGCTCGCTACGTATGCAACAGCTATACAGACAGAACCCCTGGATGCGTAACAAATATGCTACATGAGCTTAAATGGGAGAGCCTTGAAGAACGGCGACACATATGTAGACTGCTTATGCTCTTCAAGATTCAGCATGGACTTGTCGCGTAATAAAGAAAACTTCCTCAGACAAAGTGACAGTCCCACCCGAGGTCAACAGAAATTCTTCCAAGAAAGAACCACACATGCCAGACCTGCTCTACAGAGACTAGTCAGCAGTCTCCTTGTACATAGTCTTAAAAACATTCTCTTTTACTGGTTTTAAATATAAATAACCAATTGGGACACTTGCTGAGCTCGTCCGCCATGCATGACCCCGCAAAACCGATTACGTTCTTTGAAGAACCTGGTTCTTACCATGCCCATGCCATGGCATGGAAGAAGAAATTAGCACCTACGTTACCACTATATATACATGGGACGCTTGTTCCTAAAATGGTACGCTTATACGCTGGTACGCTTATGTAAAGGTACGCTTGCTCCTGCATCGATGGAGGCTAAGGTAGTAATATTATTATACAATTCCTCCAGCGTGACCTATATATTTTTCCTATATTTTTCTCGACAACATTTTCACCGAAACAGGAAATATGGGGGTAGTGTCCCGTAATAAATACAATACCGGCAAATTTACAAATTAAATTAATAGGTGATAGAGTACTGTATACTTACTTGCAAGTTCATGAAACCCTTGTTTGATTTTGTCAAGTTGCCGTCGATTCCTTGGGAAATGTATTACAGCATTCAGAAATCGCGGCGCTGTTAAAAGTTCAACTACCCTCCAGATTGTCCGACAGACAGTTGATTTCGACACATCAAGGCTGTCGGCCACAATCAACTGTATGCCTGACCCAGCAAGATACCGCAGGCAGATACATATTTGAAGAAATGGGGGTAACGGCGAATTTCTCAAAGTTTGGTAACTCAAAGCAGCCCCAAGAATGCCTGTTAAAAAGTATACAGTTTCCTGTTTAAACCTGTATCGCTGGAAGAAATCTACGTTGTTGTATTCTAAATTTAATACAGGTCTTTCTAATACTAGACGCCGACGGCGATTACGTCTTCGGCGACGGATGTTTCGCCTAACAATTTCCACCATTTTGGATTGTTTGTTTACGTTTTTAAGTTTTTAAGTATCTCGGTAAGTCACCTCCAACGCCGACTTAAGAATCGTTAAGTATTTAAGGTAATATACTTAAATTTATTTATTTAAGTATCGAATATACGTTGGTGGAACACGTTTCACGTACTTTACTTAAATACTTAAGGATTTTAAGTTTTTAAGTTTTTAAGACGCTAAGTAGAGCTAAGTAAATGTTGGTGGAACCGGAGCCTGGACAGATTAGGTCGATAAAGCGCCCACTAGCGATTAACCGACTGTATTCGCCCGTTTTCCAGGCAAATAAAAGTCAACGTTATGTTGTAAACAAAGCTACTTCAGGGTGGGCTGGGGTGGTGATGGGATAGCCGGAGGGGGTCCCATAACAGGATAACAGAAAATTGAATTTGATGATAACAGATAACAAAGAATTAACAATACTAGAAACAGTTAACAGTAAATAAAATAAAATAACAATCCTAAATTTTACCTTATTACGATAGGTGGTGGAGAAGGAGAGAGAGGGATTGGGGACAATATAAATAATTAACAGATAACATTAAATTAACCAATAACGGATAACAGTCAATATTATTTCAAAATAACAGATTACAAAGTATACATTTCGCCAATTACAGCATAACACAACAGTTAAGTTACACGTGTTGACATCACGCTCTGCTTCTCACAAGTTAAAAGTAAGACATTTTAAATTTTAAAACGTTTAATTAATATGAAAATGCGTTTATTTGTGAAAGTCACATAAAATCTCTCAAAGTCTCGCCAAAATCTCCCCTTACCTAAGTGACAATTTCAACCAAACATTTTCCCACAGACATTGGTGCTGTTTACCATGGCTGAATCCGTGTAGACCATTTTCAAGCTAATGATATACATGTATTAGTTATTTAAGCTGTTCCGTCAGTGAAAAATAACAGTGAAATTATAACCTGATATATGGCTCACATGTAAAAACATAAACAAGTAATATATATGTTTTACTTTAATCAATGGGTAAGAGTAAAGTTTGGTGCACTAGTAGATATAACCTGGTTTAACCACCCCGTCCTCCCCCCCCCCCCCCCCCCCCCCACACACACAGACATACACACACTCCATCTCCCATTGTCCTTTATTGCCATTGGCCGTTCCAGGCGGTATCCCATTTGTCACCCCTTTATGTGTGTAATGTCGCCTGACCGCAAGATTGAAGATATAAATTAAAAGCGACCACTCCTTTCAGGATTTAGAAACTAACGTTGTTCAATCAAAGATCATACACGTTATTCGTTATGACTTCGTTTTGATGTAAACATGTTTAAAGAGGATTTACTCTAGCCTCGGTTGAACGGCATACTCTGATTTCTTCACTCCACTATTCTTCGCGGATTCAGAACCAAGTCCTGGGGGAAATGGATGGTTGAATCACTCACTTTAGGGCTATTTTGGCGAGAATTTGAGAGATTCTATGAAAAACGTATTTACTATTTAGTCAGTTACATGTCAGTTTCTTACTTTTAACTTATGAGAAACAGCAAGTGACGCCAAATGTTTCACTGGTGCATTGACGAAGCCAGCACCCACACACGCCTGCTAAACGCAGTCTGGTACAGCTGTCTGTGCCATGAGTGCTATTCAATGATAATATCGCGTGACATGCAAAACTGTCACAATCCAAAACGGCCTTCTCGTATATCAAAGAATATCATTGATGCGTAGGAAACGAAAAAAGTCAGTTATTCAGTAACATTTACCGACGAGTACCAGTTACCGCGGGAGTACCACAAGGCTTATTTCTAGGTCAGATCTTTTTCCTCAAATATAAAAAGACCTATCGGATAATATCATGTCAAACGTAACACTGCAGATAATACCACAGTGTACCTGGCTGTCTGCAGTTTCCAAGATGCTCAATTTCTGTAGCGTCACCTTGACAAACACTTGATATCTGAAGAACAATGGGATATGGCGTTTAATCCATGTAAGTGTACAGCCATCCATTTAACTCGATCTAAAACTCTAATCTCATCAACTTATACATTGCATAGTCACACATTTAAAACAATAAGCAGTGCCAAATACCTGGGTGGCAACATAAGCAGTCATCTTACATGGAACGATCATATAAAAAAGGCCAGTACTTTAAGCAACAGAACTCTGTGTTTCTTTAAGCGCAATATCTGAAGTAAAAACACAGCCATAAGATCAACTGCATCTGGAGTCCTCATGCTCAACACAATATAGACAAACATTGATGATTTGACGAAAGGCTAGTGGATTTGACAGCCTAGATAGCCTCGTAGGAGGCTAGATGCATGTAGGCATTTGGATTGCAAGTAGTCATTGGTTTCAGAAAGTCTTCCTAAAATATTGTCAGTTCAGGATTTTAAGCATATTGTGACACTAGATTCATATGAGAAATCATTTTGCAACCACCCGTCAGCTCTTCGTCAAATTCATCTCTAGTCTGTCTATATTGTGTCGAGTATGACTAGACTGGGGAAGAATATCCGGACTAGTGCCTTGCATGCAGTTGATCTTATGGATGTTTTCTGCGCTTTTAACAAGCCTACAGAGTTATGTTGCTTGAAGTATTGACATTTTTGACATGATCTTTCCGGGAGAGATCAATACGTATGATGACATCCATGTATTTAGTACTTCTAATTGTTTCCAGTATGTGACCATGCAATGTGCAAATCGATGGGATTTGAGTTTTTATCTTGTTACATGGATGGTTGTGCACATACCTGGATTAAAACTCTATATCCCATTCTTTATACAGATAGGGAGAGTTTATTTAAGGTTTCACTGCAGAAATTGGGCATCTTGGAAACTAAAGACAGCCATGTACACTGCGGTATCATCTGTACAGTCTTACATTTGATGTGTCTTATCTGAAAGGTCATTAAATCAATATAAATGAGGAATAAGGTCGGACCTATAACTGCGCCTTGTTGGTGATCCTGCGGCAACTAATACTGTGTCGGAATATTCGTTGTCAATGATTACCTATTGCAGTTTTTCAACACGTGTATATACCCGAGGTCGTCATGTACTGGTAAACATGAAAGTACAAAGAAAGACAAGCTTGCAAAGAGGTGTGCGGTTTATGTATATGGTCTGAAGTTTTAAGGTATGGTTGTGAATAACTGACTTCCAGAATTCCATTTCTATATGTCGGAAAATAAAACCTAATAGATCCCAAAACTATCCCTCAGGAAAAATGCATCTCCATTTCGTTATCTGCACATCAGTGATTGATTTTAGTTGACGATAGAGATGATAGAAGACCGTTTTGGAATGTCACAGATTTGAATGTCATTCATTATTGTATCGCACACGTTATCATTGGGTATCACTTCGAAAGGTGTGCAGATTTTCTCCGACCACGACAGATAAAGGGTTGCTTTACGTGCCTTTAAGGATCTCTGTTTAAATGAAGTTGCTTAGAGACTGTGAACAGGTGTCGTAATTTGTGTTGCAATTTTATTCATCTATTGGGAGGGTTTAAATTCCCAAATTCGGAACGAGATTACACGAGAGCGGTGATGTAAATACTAAAGATGTGTGTGTGTGTGGCAGCTGTGGCCGGGTTTAAGTTTCCAAATACGGAACGAGATAACACGAGAGCGGTGATGTAAATACTAAAACTCTGTGCTTGTGTGTGTGTGTGTGTGTGTGGCCGGGTTTAAGTTTCCTAATACGGAACGAGATTACACGACAGCGGTGATGTAAATACTACAAATGTGTGCGTGTGTCAGTTGTGGCCGGATTTAAGTTTTCAAATACGGAACGAGATTACACGAGAGCGGTGATGTAAATACTAAAAATGTGTGTGTGTGTGTGTGGCCGGGTTTAAGTTTCCAAATACGGAATGACACAGGGCGGGATATTTCAAAACGTCAAGAAAAAACTATGTCGGCTGAAACATGAACAAATGCCTTGGTCGATGAGATAAGCTTCTCGTTGGTGAGTTTTATGCATGCACGTGTTGTATTTAAGGTTTTTTATATTGAAATAAGGCGGTTGTTTATGAATGACACTGCGTGCTGTCTTCTAAACCATAGCCAGAAAAGTGCGCATGGAGGTCGTAACATGGTCCTACCTATCATTCTAAACTAAGGATTGATGGCTCTTTGGTAGTTACATACTACCATTAGAAAAATATAACGGAAGCTCTTTCAGAAAGAAGAAATTCATTGAAAAACATGTACACGACGCAAGAGGACGTACATAATGGTATGGTTGCTGGTGGTGTCTTTTTTTTTATGCACATATATATATGGCCTTGTAGGACAAACAAATCAGGACATATTTTAACTATACATAATTATACTAGACTAAGTTTGGAAAATATCAATTGCTGTTTTTGAAGGGTACACAGAACTATACTACACAGTCCAATCTAGCGCAAATTCACGGAAAAGACGATTTTACAAGTAACATATCAATGCAAATGAAGAAACAGTTTTCTCTTGCAAATACAGAAACTAATCCAAGAGTCATCGAATTGTGGGTGAACGATTAGATCTCTTCACAGGAAAATAAATACTATGAGGAAAATAAATACTATGATACAGACACGGATAATGACGTCTTACTATTTTAAATATGAACAGGTAAATTCAATAAAGATTACAATCAAAACTGTATTGTTAGTTTAAAACATTCCACTGGTGAAACTATCCTTTAACTTGAAATGACAAAGCCATGTTATCACATCAAAATGCGCAGGTTAGTAATTCAATATTTGAATAAGGAAGTCGACATTGTTTGCCATACTGTTGCATTAACCTCAGAGGTTTTCACGCTCAATAAGCAAACTTCTCTTTCAGATCTTACCAATAGTATATCTGATATGTTATCTACTGTCAAACGAGTGGAATCTTAAACAATTTATCAACATGATGATTCAGTCAAAAGAACATTAGCATTGTTTGTCAACGAATCTACTGGGCTTGTAGAGGGAAGACTGATTACATAAAACGCACATTCTGGTATCTGCAACATGTACAACTTTTAAAGGTGCAATACGTTTAAATTGTCAACCTATATAGAGCGGTAATGTAGACTTTGCAGAAACGTTCATATAATTAGGGGTTTTAATTTTAACAAAGTGGTGTATCGCTTATAAGGCAGGAGGTGGGTGGGTGTTATTTAACATAACTGTATTGGAAAGATGTATACATTTTGTGAATTAAAAACTCATAGAATTATATAACTTGAAGAAATATGTATATATTACATAAATTAGTTTATTTTAGCCACAGCTTGTGTTTCCAAATTAAACTTTCCGCTGACGGAATATGGTGCTAAAACTATGTAGTCTGGTATTTTTTGTGCTGGTTTTACGCATTCATTCACTGGTCTATATATTGTTTTTGACACACTACTTTTCTTTTCTCGACTTGTTTCCGCTTGTATTCAGTGGCTTTCGGGATTCCAAAACAGTTTAAGATATTATTTTGGCAATGTTGTCCTTGTAATCCCACTAATTGGCATATGGTCATCAAACTGATAGATTATATTATTATTCCATATAATACCGCACAATGTTAAAACTTAACAGTACAGACCTTCTAAAATGCGAAAGGCAATTGAATTAGTATGAGACAACCTTTCGAAGCTATGACTTTATCTGGTGTACCTCGAGGTTTGGTGCACCCTATAACCGGTTTAAACCCCCAGTGGCCTACTTTGTCACTGACCGTTCCAAGGCGGTAGCCCTATTGTCAACCATTTTATGTTTGTGATGTCGTTTGCATTTAATATAACTTTTGCCTTCTTGTTTGTCTGTTTGCGTGTTTGTTTCTGTGTTTTGTGGTTTACTGTCCTCCTTGACTGCTACTTTCCCTGTCCGATCTTTTTATATTTCTTGGTTACATGTTATTAAGTGAAGTGACAGAAGAACAACAAGAGAAGAACTGTTCTGTGAAGTTGTACTTGTTGTGTGGGTTCTATATGTGGAGCTAATGTTTTCAGATATAGTCCATGATATAGTTTGTGTCATACGTTTTTAAAAATAAAAAAGTGTCGATAATATACCAAAGTATGTTGATAAAACCATGTATACAATAGTACTTAAGTATAAAATCTCAAGCATGACTTATTTACTGTTGGGAGTGCAAAAGAACAGCAACGAATACAGATCAATCAAATGCTGGTTACTTGCTTGGGATATCATATTTGACTCTTTTCTGGAAAATACCACACGTGGTATAAACGTTTTCCTTAATGTGACAATAATAGTCTGGATACCGATAATAGTCACAAACTACGTAGATATTTCTCAAAATGTTCTCGAAAACCTACTGGAGAAGTAAAACATCAACCTTAAAACTTCTACGACTAGGAATATCCCAACCCTTATTTTATGAAGATGTAGTCTATAAACTTCGAAAGATAAAGGTATCTGGCGAGTTTCCTGATCACTTTACACAATTATTCAGGATGTTCGTCAGAAAAGAATACGACCCTTTAGTATTACAACTCACTGCATGTTTAGTGATTGACCCCTCCACAGTGAGTCACTACGCTTCACTTTTCCCTTGTGCGATGACTGGACAACCTCTTGGAATTCTATGATTGCACCTACTGAAACCCCGACCAAGAGAGCATGAGCTTTCGTCCCTCGGGTTTTCTGATCGTACCCTAGATTGGTTTTCTTGCTGTGGTTGTTCAGTACAATTCTGGATAATTCCTGAAATGTGTCTTATTTTGTATTTTATATAGCTTTACAAAAACATCTTAGTGTTTCTTTTGTTAGTTTCTCTGGATGTGGACTTTATTGCTAGAGAATTCCTTTTGATGGGATGTAGTTTTGTATACACTGTCTTGTCTATTTTTGGGCCCTGAAGACAGGATAATAGCGAGGATTGTGTGCGCATAAAATCGATTCAAGCTAACGTGTAGGCCTTATTGCCTACTGACCGTTCCAATTTCTCAAAGTCTCGCCAAAATTGCCCTATTACTTGTCGTTTTTCCCTAGGTCTTGGTTCTGAAGACCATACCTTAGCTAAGAAATCAGAAGCAGACCGGGTGACAGAGACAAATCCGAGTAGCATAGAGTAAAGAAGAAATCAGAAGCAGACCGGATGACCGAGGCTAGTGTAAACGAAACTATTCCGTTGTGAAGTTTATGTAATTAAAACATTACGTTAACTCGATTTGTTTTAACTTGTTTTAGACTGTAAATCGACATCTTTATATAACATAATCGACAAACTGTACATAGCTTGAAATAAATATATCGTGTATATTAGATAAATATCTCGTGTATATCAGATAATACTCATTACGTCGAGTACCTTTATAATGATATATTTTTATTCATTTTGTTTCAATGCGATATAAAGAAATGTTAAAAAAGTCAAGTTCACTAAAATGTATTTGTTGTAAAACATGTAAAATAAAGAACCATTTCAACGTATTTGTTTTGCATTTATTGAATTACATCGTGTTTTGTCGACAGAATTATATCGATTTATAGATATATATCTTAACAACTCGAGTTATTTTAAACTGAGAAATTCAATATAACCCAACAAGACGAGGCACGAATACGCTTCCGTAGGAAACGTATAAGGGTCACCAGTTGTTGCGTTAATTAATTATTATAGACTTCGAAATTGGCGGGTTGTTGCATTGTTTCGAGTCTTCTCGGCCGCATTTTCTCGACTTACTGCGTGTTTCTTGAATCATTTCGACTTGAAAGAATGCGTCTTAGTACGATTTACCTTCACATGTCAGAAAGACTTAAGTCGACATTTTCGTCAATCAAATAAGTTTAGTTGTTGTATGTCGTCTTGACTAGTTATATTTCAATATGTCGATAAGAAATTTGACGACTTAATCAAATTTATTACGTCATGTGTCATCAATACTGTACACTTACTGACATTAAACACGACAAATCGTGTTCTCCGTGGTTCATTCCTAAGTTTGGTTGAATTCCGTTCAGCGGTTTAGAAGGAGATGCGGTAAAGGACAGACGGACGGACGGACGGACAAACGGAGGCGATTTTAATATACTTTTTTCCCCAAAAACATGAGTATAAATATGGTATATTTAAGAAATAGAACATTGTTTACTGTGAATTATCGTTTAATATATCACGGTTTGTCGTTCAATTGTAAACAATAATTTCATTCGGGCTCGTGAAATTATTGTTTACAATTGAACGACAAACCGTGATATAGTATCGATAATTCACCGTAAACGATGTTCTATTTCTATTCTAATACCCCTAAAATGTGAAAATAACGCACACATCTGAAATCTTTCGCATTGCTTTGCTTGCTCTCCTAACGTTGCATACGTTACAATGCGGAATGCGCAATGCGCAACGTTGCAAAAATTACAGTGATATATCGTTCAATGTAACGAGATATTTTAATCTAGGCTATATAGTGCGTGTGTATTAGAATAAAGAGTAAATAGAGGTATCGTAGAAGCAAATGAAAAAAAAGAATGTTTGTTGTTTGTTGAATGTTGTTTAACGGCTCATCAACACAGTGTCGGTTATTTAGAGCCGCCCCAGAGAGAGGGGAATGATACATAGGAATCCGGGAACCGTGCCCTACTCTAATTATCGAATAGATTCCTATGGTTTGTAAACGTGCTCGGAGGATAGACCGATACACGGGACCGCCGACGGACGGAGCTAGGGGAAAGCGTCTTGCCAAAGAACACAACCTCCAAAAAAAATAGCGTGATAATGGCATATCCCTCTTCAACACCCAGCATTTATGATATGAGGGACCAGGGAGCCCGTTTCATACACACTACAATCACAAACGCACCACACACACCGCAAAGTCAAACAAGTCGGACAAGAAAGTACAAGAATTTAGGTAAAATTATTATTGTTTTCGATTACCGTTTCTTTTTGTATACATATGATTAACGTACTGGAAATGGTCACATCCTTTTTTAGCGAGATTTTACTTGGTTTTAATTGTTTGGTTTAATTATACGAGTTAGGTTCTCAAACTATTACTGATATTTTTTGCAGATTATGGCCTAAAAGGTGCAGTTGCTGTTGCGGGCCACTTTTTGAATTTACATCGTGTATTTTTATATATACATGTACTATCTATGTAGATTTGCGCTGGCATTTTGTTACATTATTTTTTTATTTTTTTAAATTTCTTTTATTATACCTTTGTTTACACCTTAATATACCATATTTATATCAAACTTTCTGAAAAAAAGAGTATGTTAAAATCGCCTATGTTTGTTCGTCTGTCCGCCCGTCCGTCTGTCCGTTTCCGCATCTCCTCCTAAACCGCTGAACGGAATTCAACCAAACTTAGGAATGAACCACGTAGAACAAGATTTGTCGTGTTTAATGTCAATAAGTGAACAATATTGATGACGACATGACGTAATAAATTTGAATAAGTCGTCAGATTTCTTATCATCATATTGAAATATAACTAGTCAAGACGACATATAGCAACTAAACTTTTTTAATTGACGAACATTTCGACTTCAGTCTTTCTGACATGTGAAGGTAAATCGTACTAAGTTGCATTCTTTCAAGTCGAAATGATTCAAGAAACACGCCGTAAGTCGAGAAAATGGGGTCGAAAAGACGCGAAACAATGCAACAACCCGCCAATTTTGAAGTCTACAAGGAGGTAATTAAGGCAACAACTGGTGACCCTTATACGTTTCCATAGATATAAAGAAAAGAAAAAAAGGTCAAGTTCACTAAAATTTATTTATTGTAAAAAAAAGAACCATTTCAACGTATTTGTTTTGCATTTATTGAATTACATCGTGTTTTGTCGACATAATTATATCGATTTATACATATATATCATAACAACTCGAGTTATTTTAAATTGAGAAATTCAATATAACCCAACAAGATGAGGCACGAATACGCTTCCGTACTACGCTTCCGTACTACGCGACATTCTTTCAATTGTCGTAATGTCGCGATGTCGCGATGTCGTTGGCGACATAACGACAATTGAAAGAATGTCGCATTGTCGTGGGCGACATTACGACAATACGACATAATGTCGACGCTTAATAATGCGACATCGCGAAAGTGAGATACGACATCGCGATACGACATCACGACATAATTGTCGCGATGTCGTATCGCAATGTCGCGATGTCGTATCGTATTGTAGAGTTGTCGTATCGCAATGTCGCACTGTCGTATCGCGATGTCGTGATGTCGCGTTGTCGGGCGTCGCATTGTCACCCACGACAATGCGACATTGTATCTGGCCCCAACCGGACACCGTAATAATGGCATGTGTGACACATATTAGGCCATAATGTAAGTATATTGGTCCAGTTCCATATACCGACTGACGCTTTTGTTCTTCTACACAGATAGACGCTTGTTTCGGTTGTGTAAGTTTTGCCGCCAAAGAATGGTCCACTTGTCGAGATAGGGTTGACACTTTATTGACACGTTTGTGCCAATTTCTTTAAAATTGATATTCCATCATTATTCAATGTTCACGAAAAGATGTAGTCTTTTATGTTAAATGTCCGTCGTTGTGTATACATACACAACGAAGGATTCTATTATTAATTCATTATTTTTCAATTTTAAATCAAATATACTAATACATGTATTAGTATACTTGATTTAAAATTGAAATATAATGAATTAATAATAGAATCTATATGTATATTTGTCGATTTGATTTACCTTAGCTTAAACTGATATTTCCACACAATAGACTGCTCCACAGCGTTTAAATCTAATCTGAATGAAATGGGACATGCGCAGTGAAGCAACAATCTATCAAATGACGAAAAAAGGTGATTGTTCGGCTTTAGACTTTAGAGTCCGTCCGCCAACTATTTTACAATTTTCTCCATCTACTTTTTTACGATTTTCAGTTTGCATCAATTTTAACATATTATATGTATAAATGAAACGTTTTATAAGTTGTAGATCTATAGATAACGCAGTATTCTCACGGGGCATACATGTTTCTAGTTATAGAACATGTCTAAACAAGCATCAAAATGTTCTTGTTACCTTTGTTGTTGGCAATGTATTTCTTCGCCTTTTTTTCAGTTATCAGAAGTCTAACACCAGTCGAATTGACCGATATACACTATGACCTACAATAGGTATGAACTCTCCGCTATATGATGGGCTGAACCCTCCGCTCTATTATGGGTATGAATGTGAATTCGAAAACCAATCGAACTGACCGATATAAATGACGATCTACAATGGATCATAGTGGTCCGGCTCATGTGCTCTGTCGCTAAATATGATTTGAAATCGAAAATATTATCCTACATGAGTTGGGAAGACATCTGAGTCCAGCAGCCATATCATAAAATAGAACATTAGAGAAGGGCAATAATTAAGCATACAGGTCATTCTCCATAAGATCAGTCTATGCTGAATATTTTTTTAATTAAAAGAGCAAATCCTTGAACTCTACATGCTTCCTATACCCAAGTGTTCAAAGTGTCCAACATTGGTATATATTTTAATATCGCTCAATACAGTACCGAGAAATAGACATCGAAACGTCGAAAAACTGGTACAAAATTATACTCGGAAGACCCCTTGCCTAAACCGAGTCACTCTGTAAGCAACAACTCTAACGGCAGTTGCGTACGAAACTACAAGATCACGGATCATTTAGTCGTCACCTCAGATAATGAATGCTAATTGTTTTCCTTACCAGTTAACTCAATGGAAGCTACATTTTCTCTTCTTTTTACAGCCATATTGTGGTTTACAAGGTGAAGGTCGTTTTTGCAAACGGCGATCTCATTGGTACGGGACTCAATCTCCCGGGTACGTCTAATCAGCGTCGACCGATGAGATCGCCGTTCTGGTATCGTTTCTGATTGGCTGATACAGACGCAACTTCTGTTCAAGATACAGAACGACATAATAATAAATTAATCAATAAACAAAGAGGAAAACTTCATCATTATATCGACGAACAAAATGTGGATAGTCAAAATACTTCAATATGATAATAATAATTCCCAAGAAGAAAAAACCTTTTAATTCATATGCTGTGGATGTGTCCAGAAATACAAGTCATTGTTAAACAGCTTAAAGTCTCGTTATCCTCTTATCATGTTGACTTATACTAAAGGAAGAACTATCTATTTTTAATATTGGAACCCAACTTACATTAGCAGATTGTTTTGTCACATTGGAGTTAAAATACTTTTTTTTTCTTGCAAAACGTTTACAAAAATATTATTATCATTGCAAGCTTTCAAAAACTGAATCCAAAATTCCTACAGATGTCTTAAATTAATAGCAACAACAAATAACAAACTTTAAATCTTTGAAATTAATTGTAAAATTAATTCTAAACATATGCTATAAAACATTTAACGGAAAATAGCACTCATTTTGCTGAATGTTTTATACAATGTGTCTTATAAAAAATAGCATCTTCATCAGTTTTGAAAACTGACCAAGGACAATATAAGACCATTTTAAAAATGTACAACAAATATTATAATGCAAAATATTTATGAGTAAATAAGCACCTGAGTGGAGAAATGGAGAACAGTTTTATGAAACAATTTACGACAATTTTGATCGTAAGTTAATTTCTTAAATTGTTAATTTCACAAATGAGCGCGATTTAATTTCATTTTCTATTTCTGCACATGATGTGCACATAATTGTCTACATTGAATGCTTAGGTGCAAACATGTGAACAGTTTTAGCATTATGAGACTTAATAAAACGGGGCCCTGGCTAGCTATCTTGTAAACAAATCCATACGGATTTAAAACATGTCACCCATCATAAGTATATAGACCAACCATTTCAAAACATGTAACCCATTATAAGTATATAGACCAACCCTTCAAAACATGTCACCCAGCATAAGTATACAGATCACCCATTTCAAAACATGTCACCCATTATAAGTATAAAGACCAACCATTTCAAAACATGTCACCCCTCATATGTATGAAGAATAACCACTTTAAAATATGTCACTTATCATAAGTATATAGACCAACAATTTCAAAACATGTCACCCACCATAAGTATATAGACCAACCAAAACATATCACATATCATAAGTATATATATAGACCAACCATTTCAAAACGTATCACCCAGAATATGTATATAGACCAACCCTTTCGAAACATGTCACCCATCATAAGTATAAAGACCAACCATTTTAAGACATGTCATCCATCATAAGTATATAGACCAACCATTCCAAAACATGTTACCCATCATATAGACCACCCATTTCAAAAAATGTCACCCATCATATGTATTTAGACCATCCACTTCAAATCATGTCACCCAACATAAGCATATAGATCAACCATTTCAAAACATGTCACCCAGCATATGTATATAGACCAATGACTTCAGAACATGTCACCCATCATAATTATATATACCAACCAAAACATATCACCCATCATAAGTATATAGGCCGACCATTTCAAAACAGGTCACACATCATAATTATATAGACCAACCATTTCAAAACATGTCACCCATCATATGTATATAGACCAACCACTGCAAAACATGTCACCCATCATAAGTATATAGACCAACCATTTCAAAATATGTCACCCATCAGAGGTATATAGACCAGTCAGTTCAAAACATGTCGCCCAGCATATGTATATAGAACAACCGTTTCAAAAAATGTCACCCATCATAAGTAAAACATCAACTACTTCAAAACATGTTACCCAGAATATGTATATAGACCAACCATTTCAAAACCTGTCACCCAGAATATTTATATAGACCAACTATTTTAAAACATGTCACCCATCATAAACATATAGACCAATTACTTCAAAACATGTCACCCAGCATATGTATACAGACCAACCACTTCAAAACATGTCACCCATAATTATATGTATATAGACCAACCATTTCAAAACATGCCACTCGTCATAAGAACATAGACGAACTATTTCAAAACATGTCACCAATCAGAAGTATATAGACCAACCACTTCAAAACATGTCACCCGTTATAAGTATATAGACCAACCATTTCAAAACATGTCACCCAGAATATACATATAGACCAACCATTTCAAAACATGTCATCCATCCCTCTTTTGAATTGATTGATATATATACATATGCTACATATATTGAAATGGTTGGTCTATATAATTGTATTGCACCCATCACAAGTATATATACCAACCATTTCAAAACATATCACCCAGAATATGTATATAGACCAATCCCTTCGAAACATGTCACCAATCATAAGTATATAGACCAAACATTTAAAAATATGTCACCCATCCATATCAAAACATGTCACCCATAATATGTTTATATACCAAACATTTCAAAACATGTCACCAATCATAAGTATATAGACCAACCATTTCAAAACATGTCACCCATGATAAGTATATAGACCAACCATTTCAAAGCATGTCACCCATCCTAGTATAAAGATCAATCATTTCAAAACATGTCACCCATAATATGTATATAGACCAACCATTTCAAAACATGTCACCCATCATAAGTATATAGACCATCCATTTCCAAACATGTCACCCATCATAGTATATAGACCAACCATTTCAAAACAGGTAACCTTGAATATGTATATAGACCAACCATCTCAATACATACCAACCATCATACGTATATAGACCAACCGTTTCAAAACAAATCACCCATCATAAGTATATAGACCAACCATTTCAAAACATGTCACCCATCATAGTATATAGACCAACCATTTCAAAACATGTCACCTTGAATATGTATATAGACCAACCATCTCAATACATACCAACCATCATACGTATATAGACCAACCATTTCAAAGCATATCACCAATCATAAGTATATAGACCAACCATTTGAAAACATTTCACCCATCAGAAGTATATTGACCAACCATTTGAAAACATGTCACCCATCATAAGTATATAGACCAACCATTTCAAAACCTGTCACCCATCATAAGTATATAGACCAACCATTTCAAAACATGTAACCCATCATAAGTATATAGACCAACCATTTCAAAGCATGTAACCCATCATAAGTATATAGACCAACCATTTCAAAACATGTAACCCATCATAAGTATATAGACCAACCATTTCAAAACATGTAACCCATCATAAGTATATAGACCAACCATTTCAAAACATGTCACCTTGAATATGTATATAGACCAACCATCTCAATACATACCAACCATCATACGTATATAGACCAACCATTTCAAAACAAATCACCCATCATAAGTATATAGACCAACCATTTCAAAACATGTAACCCATCATAAGTATATAGACCAACCATTTCAAAACATGTAACCCATCATAAGTATATAGACCAACCATTGCAAAGCATGTCAACCATCATAAGTATATAGACCAACCATTGCAAAGCATGTCAACCATCATAAGTATATAGGCCAACCATTTAAAAACATGTCACCCATCATAAGTATATAGACCAACCATTGCAAAGCATGTCAACCATCATAAGTATATAGACCAACCATTGCAAAGCATGTCAACCATCATAAGTATATAGGCCAACCATTTGAAAACATGTCACCCATCATAAGTATATAGACCAACCATTTCAAAACATGTAACCCATCATAAGTATAAGGACCAACCATTGCAAAGCATGTCAACCATCATAAGTATATAGGCCAACCATTTCAAAGCATGTCAACCATCATAAGTATATAGGCCAACCATTTCAAAACATGTCACCCATCATAGTATATAGACCAACCATTTCAAAGCATGTCAACCATCATAAGTATATAGGCCAACCATTTCAAAGCATGTCAACCATCATACGTATATAGACCAACCATTGCAAAGCATGTCAACCATCATAAGTATATAGGCCAACCATTTGAAAACATGTCACCCATCATAAGTATATAGACCAACCAAAAGTCACCCAGCATAGGTATATAGACCAACCATTTCAAAACATGTCACCCATTATAAGTATATAGACCAACCCTTTCAAAACATGTCACTCAGCATAAGTATACAGATCACCCATTTCAAAACATGTCACCCATTATAAGTATACAGACCAACCATTTTAAAACATGTCACCCCTCATATGTATGTAGAATAACCACTTCAAAATATGTCACCATCATAAGTATATAGACCAACCATTTCAAAAAATGTAACCCAGCATATGTATATAGATCAATCACTTCAAAACATTTCACCCAGAATATGTATATAGACCAATCATTTCAAAACATGTCACCCTGCATATGTATATAGACCAATCACTTCTATCACCAAGCATATTGATATATATCAACCATTTCAAAACATGTCACTAATCATAAGTATATAGACCAATCACATCAAAACATGTCGTCTAGAATATATATATAAACCAACCACTTCAAAACATTCCACCATCATAAGAATACAGACCATCTGTTTCAAAACATGTCACCCAGAAAATATATATACACCAACCATTTCAGAACATGTCACCCATCATAAGTATATAGACTAACCATTTCAAAATATTTCGCCCAGAATATATATATAGACCAACCATTTCAAAACATGTCACCCATCATATGTTTATAGACTAACCATTTCCAAACATGTCACCCATCGTAAGTATATAGTCCAACCAAAACATATCACCCATCATAAGTATATATACCAACCATTTCAAAACATGTTACCCAGAATAAATATATAGACCAACCCTTTCCAAACATGTCACCCATCATTATATAGACCGAACATTTCAAAACACGTCACCCATCATAAGTATATAGACCAACTATTTGAAAACATGTCACCCATCATACGTATATACGCCTCGCCCCCTATGAATCTTACTGACCCCATACATTTCTGTAGGGGTCAGTAACAAACCCAATAACTAATAATGAAGGTGACCTCTTTTGAAATGGTTGGTCTATATAACTATGATAGGTAACCCGTTTTGAAATGGTTGATCTATAGACATATGATGTGTGACATGGTTTGAAATGGTTGGCCTATATTAAAATGATGGGTGACATGTTTTGAAATAGTTGGGCTATATACATATCATGAGTTACACGTTTTGAAATGGATTGTCTCTATAAATGTAAAATGCTTGTCTACCTTCTTTTTATCCAAGTAAAATGCTAACATTCTGTCTACCTTCTTTCCATCCAACGTATCAATATAGAGGCCTGGAACGCATCAGGATTTCGGGCATGTATCGTATGAAATGTCCTGTCTCTGCATATGTGTACACGAATGCAACTTAACATACTTTCTGAAAAATGAACATTGCTACAGTACTTTACCTGATTTGCACACACTGTATACAGTACCTTGTCTGCATAAGGTAGGCATACTGAGGAAGGGTATATTACGACACTCTCAAGAGATGACCCCATTGTGAATAAAACTCGGGACCTCAGGCAGGGAGCAGGGAGATTAAAATGTTTGCCATGAAATAAATTGTTAATAAGGAACAAAATATAAAGCCTGTGAGATATTACAAAGTATGGCTATATGTGACATGATTTGAACAGGTGAGCAAATCACGTGCAGAATAAAGCGCCGTGCAACCTCGAGGCCCAACCCATAAGGGATCCCAATTAAGTGAATATCGGCTGATTTGGATCATGTTGGTACATGGCTGAACCGGACCAGATTTTAACGTATAAGGAAATTTACTACCCTTTTACATCATTTTATACCGTATAATGATTATTTAATTTACAAATTTGCGTGAAGAGGAATAAACAATGTATATTTAATTTTAAAAAAACAACAACATCCATGTCACATTCGTCACTTATACGTCTTATTCCGAATAGATATTATAGCTCTTTTATTACTATACGTATCTTAGGGCTTAAAAATGTTGTACGCCGCCAGGTAGTACAAGGTACGCCAGATTAAACCAATTTCCAAGAGATGCAAATTATTGTATATATATATATATATATATATATATATAATTGTATATATATATAAGCCGAAACACGCGAAAACGACCCTTCAGACAAAACTTTCACATTTTATGTTTTTTGATGTTTATGAAACACGGTGATTTTCTCTTTAAAAATCCCTTTTTTTATGTCGATAACTTGATTAAAAATGATTATATCTCAATTTGAAAATTAAAGATTTTATTCATCATCAATTTTGGCGTTGACGTCGGCGTCTTGGACGACGTCGTTGATTAAATAACAACAAAAGACATAAACAATTACCATTTTCTATAGCATCAACTATTTATATTAATAAACATATTCCCTGTGATATAATAATTATGTAAAACACAGATGACGAGAAATTTGATGAGTAATTAATTGATTACAGGTCGACGTCATAAATTGTTACGCTATGACGATGTCGTCTAAACGTCCGAAGGGACGTTTTCGTGTGTTGCGGCTCATAAATATATATATATATATATGTCTATGGATCCAGCCGTTGGTAGACATTGGGGGTAAAAATTGCATCCGTTCGTACCTATTATCCGTTTGTGCCCATTCCGCCGTGGGCACCAACGGCGTAACAAAAATTGCTGTAGTTTATTCGTCTAGAAAAAAAATCTTTACATATCATTGGGTAAAAAGACTCTCAGCTATTTAAATTAAAACAGCTGTTACCGTAAAACTTTTTTTTATTGCCGAATTTTCACGCCGAATTTTGCTTAATTCAAAAAGTATATATATTTGTTGCATCCGTTGGTAGAAACTTACGTTATATCATTGTTCTCAATAACGGTCAACATTGTTTTTATATCAAATAAATATAGAGCATTTCATTTACATTGGATCAGATATATTAAAAAAAAAAACAGAATTAAACATGATAAAGAAATACTTAATGTTTATATTTTTTTTTTGCCAATTTTTTGAATTTCGTGGGCAAATATTGTTTCACGCGTTGACGCATGCGCTTTGGAAGAAACAACTGTTAAAATTGCGATCGACTTTGGCGAACTTATGCAAGTTATGGTAAGTTTTCAAATTGTACTTGGACTTTGCATTCGAAAATATATGCTGTTATTAGGCAAAACAATTCAGATTGTTTCTCAATATAGTTCAGACGTTGAAGAATATCTGTAATGTGCTACAGAACATCGTAAAACTCGAAATCTGTCTAAGGGGTCGGAACCATGCTCAAGACATGAGTCATTTGCATGCACTCCATTCCCCCAAGATTGTTTTTTAAAATGGTCATTCTGACGAGCTTGGGGATTTTAAACAGAACTCCAAAATCCCCATTTTTTGAGGGATTTCAAGATTTGATTGTCGAAACCCACATCACCCCCTACCCCTTCAGTTTTTGAAATGTTCAAAAGGGAAAAGTTGTAGGCCCGGGCCTGCAGTGCCTGCAAGCAGCTCCGCCATTAAGCAAACCAAAGGCAGTTACACCGATGGGGTTATTGTCGTATCGGGTATACAGAAACGTACCCGTAAATCTTCGCCTATACAAAAACGTACCCGAAATGGTGAAAATTGGTGAAACTGGAACAGTTTAGAACTTGAAATTCTTGTGTTTTTACATTGTGTAAATTAGCAGCATCATGTTTGTATCGTTTCGCTCTTTTTCGGTAAAACAAGAATATTTTTTACGACATTGTACTTTCTGGCGATATTTTGTCTCGGGTACGTTAAGTTGGAGATTCTAAGAGTTAAGGTTACGTTTTCCGTATACATAAATGTACCCGTGTACCTTTCTCTAGTACGCGATACGACAATGACCCCATCAGCCTAGGTATGACAATAGTACCCGATACGACAATGACCCCATCAGCCTAGGTATGACAATGACCCCATCAACCTAGTAACCCTAAACTAGGTCTTGGTATTCTAAATCTTCCATTAATGTGCTGGGTTCCTCTGGAAAATACTCACACAGTGAAATTGACATATGAAGGAGGAACAAAGAATGTATGTATAATGCCATATTGCAAAGTTTCTTACTAATTAGACAATATGTAAACGCATAAAACTGGTAGATTGCAGGTATTATTTACGATATACTCACGGCTCATGTTTATAGTTTCAATAATGTGTACATGCAACATTTAATCTTATGTCTTTATAGACGTCTTCGAGTATATCGCAAACAATTGCAAACATATAAAAATGTTATACATGTCATGTTAAAATAGTCGCATACGAAAATAAAAAGTAACAGCTTTAAATCAAATCAATTGTTTCAGTCGGGACATCAGGTAAAATACACGAATGTTGTAGTAATACTTTACATTTTATTTTTGTTATGGGTTAATTTTTATACATCACATGGTGGGTCAATGATGAACGGTCTTGCAACTTTCATGTAAAGGTCAGTAATTTTGGCAGTCATAATAACAAGAGGAATTTCTTCTCTTATATACTGCTTGGCTGATAGAGTTCAGTGATGCTTGATTTATATGCATCAATTGTAATTTGTTTTACATGCTTACAAGTAGATTGTGCTTTTGTTTATAAATATATATTCTATGAACGGCATTATTGTCTGACTCTGAGGTTCTGATCATGATCATGGATATTAGCTAAAGGAGATATAAAGAAGCCCTCAATTGTAGAACTTTCACAGAAAGGATTTAAACTTTATATTGGTGGGGACATTAAAACTCCGGAGGATTCTGTGTGTCAAGCTCTCAAGTGTGGTATTTTTCGCCGAAATAATAATATAAATCTGTATTTCAGTTGTCCGTCACTTTTTGAAAAAATATTTTTAACTAAACAATTGATTTGTTCTATTTCGGATGAAGTCTCCAGCACCAGTCATGGCAGACAATGGTGATCACTTTGTCTTGTGTCTCTTTAGCACCAAAGATACATTCAAAGTATGTGTTGGAAATTCTGAATACGTGAATGATAATTAACATGAACTTTTATCATATATTAGGACAGCAATCTCAGATGGAAATAAGAGCAGTTTAAATTTCCACAAGTCCGTACGGATATTTTGTAAAGTCCATACGGCTATCCTGGATAGTCCATACGGATACTAATTGTAAAGTCTATATGAATATTTTGAAAGTCCGTATGGATATTTTGAAAGTCCGTATGGATATTTTGAAAAATCTGTACGGATATTTTAAGTCCGTGCGGATATTAAAAAAAAATCTGTACGTATGTTTTGAAAGTTTGTACGGATATTTTGAATATCCGTCTGGATTGGTATTAAAGTACGTTAAGATTTCCCCCTCTCATTTGCATATTGTGCCTGTATTCCTAAACATTCCACCTGGATTTTTCTAATTCATTGAAATAATTCACAGATATTCTGCTTGGAATGTAGCTATAAATAGAATTACATCTGGATATCTTGCTTTACGTCAAAAATGTGCGTATTATGCATGGAATCTTGCGGATTCTGTGTGTATTCTATACGGATTCTCACTCAGCCTAAAGTTCTTGAACAGTTCACTTTCAGTTCATGAATTGTTCATGAATGTCATTTCAAGAACTGAAGATCACAGACTGTCATTGAGTCAGTGAAACATTTCGTTTTGACATTGGTTCATGAACTTAAGTTCTTTAAAGTATTCACTGTCTCAATAATATGGCGCCTAATAGGAATGAACATGCCAGACTCATCCTCCATTTACATCGAGATAAAATATGGACAATGGGCCTAGAACCTTCTCACCTGCAGAGTCGCTGCAAATTCTATTGTAGACACTCCATTCACGCTGGAGTCACATATATTGTTTTTCTGCCACTGCTCTAGTGATTTGAGTGAGATGGCACCTGAAACAACGCAGGGGTCATGATGAAGACCTTTAATGAGCATGATTTTTTTTTTAAAAAATGAACATGAATTTAGGGGAGATCTACCCCTCTGCCTACCCCTTTAATTGGATCTGCAGTGGCCCTATTCTTTGACCTGGAACCACACGGGGCAAACAAGTTATGAAGACAGTTAATGCTTTTATTGTTTCTACTTAAAAGCAAGTATTTAAAAACGCATAAGCCTTAGTGAAAATGTCAGTGGAATCCCACTGCATTACAGTGGAATGTTGGGTTCCCAGTGGGATTCCACTGAATTTAACTCCACTGGGAATCACTGGATAAATTTCAGTGTGATTTCACTAAGAGAATCCACTTTATTAAAACATTTGATAATCTTATTCTTCTTGTTTCCAAGACTTCTTTCAGCTTGCATTGTTCCAAACAAACTGTGCTTTAAGATGAGAAGTGAATTTTACTTATTTATTGTTTTGCTAACATTATTTATTATTTTATTTATGTAAAGCTGCGGATGTCTGTGTTTTTTAGGAGTTGCGTTATTTTTGTTTATTTGGGGAGCTGCGTTAAAGCTGCGTTATTTCTGTGTTTTGGGGAGCTGCGTTATTTCTGTGTTTTGGGAGAGCTGCGTTAAAGCTGCGTTGGAGCTACGTTCAAGCTAGCGGTATTGGCCAAGCTAGGATAAAGCTAGCTTTACCACAGCTCTAACGCAGCTTTACACAACATAGCTTTAACGCAGCTCCCCCAAAAAACACAGAAATAACGCAGATTTGACACAGACCTACGTTAAGGCTGGCGGTATTGGCCAAGCTGGGATAAAGCTGCGTTTAGCTTTAGCGGTAGGTTTAACATAACTTTTCTGCGCTACAGTTAGCTTTAACGCAACTAAAAATTGCATTAAAGCTAGCTTAAAACTAGCTTAAAGCTATACTATTTTCGCTAGGGTAGGTTAAACAGAAATATCTAAATGTCTGTTTCCTTCAGTCAACTGATGAAAACTATAGATGTTTAAAATCGTATAGTTCTGTTAAGGGCTCGGTCCATTTGAAAGACAAACAGAATAACTATATAAAGAGATGTAAATGGCAATCATGCATTACTTAGTTGTACATGTTACAGGACACCTTATGGTTATTTGAAGTGTTTAGAAGTACTTTATTTTTGTGTCACCTGCGTAGCATGGCAGACACTGAGGGATCACTTTGTTGGTCGTCTGTCCGGCGTCTGTCATCCGTCACACTTGAAACTGCAGCCTGACCTTGGCCATAACTTGAATAGTACTCATAACATTTCACACATATTTTCGTCTTACCTCAAGGAATGTTGTCCCACATGTTCAATAGATCTGACGTTTTGTTTCAAGTTTCGCAGAGTTGTGCCCTTTTTCATAAAACGTTAACCTACAACCTAACCAAGCTGGCCATAACTTAACAAGTATTTTACCTATGTTCATGCAACTTCACACACATATTCATCTTACCCCAAGGAATGTTGTCAACCATGACCAATACTAATAACTATGATTTTCATTTCATTTTGGCAGAGTTATGCCCCTTTTCATAAAACATTAACCTACAACTTAACCAAGCTCATAACTGGCCATAATGTTAAAAGTATTTGACCTATGTTCATGGAACTTCACACTTATCTTCATATTACTCCAAGGAATATTGTTACACATGTCTATTAACTCTGACTTCAATTAAGGCAGTTATACCACCTTTTCTTTAATCTGCAACCTATCCTGGCTCAGTATTTGGCAAAGTATTAACTTATGGTCATACAACTTTATACAGTTGTATGCCCCCACTTCGGGGCCCATATATATTTGCACTTGTCCGTCCGTCCGTACCTCTACGTACGTACGTACGTACGTTCCAAAAACTTGTGTCGCGCGATCCTCCATAACTATTGTTACTACGGTCGCGAAACTTTACAGGAATGTTGACCAGCAAGTGAAGATGTGCACCTGGGTCAAAATAGGGCTGTAACATTTGTGTCGCGCCCTCCTCCATTACTGTTTAACCCTCGGTCGCCAAAATTTACAGGAATGTTGAACAGAAAGTGAAGATGCGCACCTGGGTTTTCGTTTCTATTTTGGACGAAGACCAGAGAAATATGGCCCTTAACTTAGTCAAAATAGGGGCTGAGAAAATTGTGTCGCGCCCTTCTCCATTACTATTTACCAACATTCGCCAAACTTTACAGGAATGTTGATCAGCAAGTGAAGATGTGCACCTGACTTTCCGTTTTTATTTCGGACCAATAACTACAGAGTTATGGCCCTTGACTTAGTCAAAATAAGGGCTGAAAAAATTGTGACGCGTGATCCTCCATAACTAGTTAACCCTTGGTCACCAAACTTTACATGAATGTTGACCAGCAAGTGAAGATGCGTACCTAAGTTGAACGTATTTATCAGTGTTTATGTTCATTATCAAAATGCTATGGCATAGTGACCTAAGTGGGGGCATCCGTGTCCTATGGACAATTTGTAGTTCTTTATCACTCATTTAATACTGAACTATGCCCCTTTTCATAAAACTTTAACATGCAACCTAACATAGCTCATAACCTCGCAAAATACTGACCTATGGTCATGAAACTTTATACAGTTTCTCCTTATCAATTATCTAATTATTTCATGAACTGTAACAAATAAAACAAATCTGCTCCAATTCATGAAGGATTGCACCCTGATCTTCAAACTTTATAGTTAGATTGTCTGAAATAAGCTCATTACAGGCGACACAAGTGTTCCGTGGAACACCCTTTTAGTTATGTAAGGGGCAGGCGTGACCCAATGGATAACGTTGTGTGCTTAAAACCGGTCTACCCTGATTGAAGTCTCACCAGCGCTACTGAGTTTTGTCAGTGTTCTTGGGTACGCCACTTTCCCTTATCCTCGTCCTTCGGATGGGCATCAACCAGACGTTCTTGCATATTGGAGTATATCCTCCGAAGAGAACCATAGGAATATATTCGCTAGTATGAGTAGGGCAACTTCCCCTCTCTCTGGGGCGGCTCTAAATAACTATAGTTTGTTAATGAGCTGTTAAACAACCTTAAAACCAATTTTTCCCTGGGACGGCTCTAAATAACCTATAGTTTGTTGATGAGCTGTTAAACAACATTCAAACCAATTTTTCCCTGGGGCGGCTCTAAATAACCTATAGTTTGTTGATGAGCTGTTAAACAACATTCAAACCTTTTTTTCCCTGGGGCGGCTCTAAAAACCTGTAGTTTGATGAGCTGTTAAACAATATTAAAATCAATTTTTTGTTGAACCCGTTTAATCTCGACTTAGAGATCATTATATCATCCGGGTGTATGTGTGTGAGTTTGTTAATCCGTCCGTCGGTTAGTACTTGCTTCCGATTTTTATATGCCCCTCTTGGCGGGATGTATTATGTGATCACGCACAGCAGATGGGCAACATTAACATTTATAATCCAATCTTGATGAAACTTGGGGACAATGTTTATGGGCATAGTATCTCGGGTCAGGTTCGATAGTCAGCTACATTGCACCCATAAAGCCTGAGTTACGGACCTTTCATTTTTGAAACCTGATGATTTTAGCGGTTTCCCCTCATAACTTATTATTGATGCAATTAATACAAGTTGATGCATTGTTTCATATTTATAGAAAATAATAATTTAGCATATTAATTCGATTAAAAAGACTTGGTTTAGTTTCTACCACAACTTTTTTTTTTATAAAAGTGCACTTACTTTTCTACACAGATGCGTGCTAAATGAAAATACAAAGTCAACCATTAAACAATGTATAATCATTGTACACAGCAACAGCTGTTATAGTAGTATCACACATAAAGAGTTGATAGTTCCCCACACTTGCTATTTCAGTTAGGTCAGTGAAGTAATAAGAGATTAGTACATGTTATTGCGAACTGCACAATCTCTGTAAAGAAGCACTAAAGAGAATAAATAAAAGTCCCTTTATTGTAATTGTTTGTGAAGTAGATATTAAGTGGATTTTAAGTTTCGCGTGTCTCACTAATTCCTATTGTTTTGAAGTGGATGTAAATGATTTAAATGAACTACGGTAACTATGGTTGGGTAATTTTGATTTTGCAACAGTTTCAGTTTCAGTTTTCTTTTTCTCAGTTTTCCTGTTTGTCAAGTGGCAGTGAAGTGTTCAAGTGCTTGCACCGACCCACCATATGTCTCATATACCGTTTTAAGTGCCTCTACGGTTTATTTTAATTTTGAAACAATTGTAGATCACTTCATTTCAGTTTTATACGAGTCCTGGAAAATCTGATATTACACTTGGGGTCAGATAAAAGTCATGCGTATCAACAATAGGGCCTAATGTAATATCAGATCAATAAAAAAGCGACGTCTTGTCATTGTGTAAGTATAAATTCTGGCTTATGATATAATTTTCATAAACCTGAAGGTCTGAGCCTAAACCGTACTATAAATGCCGGTATATTTCAGCCGTGCTATAAATGACAGATTCGCCAGTTGTACCATGGTCAACTCAATTTTACACGCGCGTTGTTGTAATGTTTACACACAACCTGTCGATCAAATATGTAAAACACGACTACCCATTATCAAAACAGCACTCCTTGACGTTGGATTTGCCCAAAATTATACACAGGCGATTGGCTGCAATAATCAAAACATGGGTCATGCTCATGCCGCGTCATAATGCTATTTCTTTATTGGATCGAGCTGTTATTTTTACTGAAAACTGCAACGCCCTAAAACTTCTTGCACAGCGTAGTTGGATAAATGGCTATGGTACAAAACATTTATAGCATATTTTTCTCGTATGCGATTTATACTGTCTCAGACCCTGATAGTTCCTAGCATTAGCTTCTACTTGCTTCTCGCACTGGTTCCTGTTGGTTGAATTTGCAATGTCGAGTGCATTTTAATTAATACAAATGGCCTAATGTGTCGATCCTCTAGGATTTTCATGTTCATTAAGAGGAATTTCTCCCAAACATCAGACGAGGAATTCGTACTCTTTCAGTCGGCTGGCGTGGCCTAGTGGATAACTTGAAATCCAAAGAACCCGGATGCAAGCCTTACCGGCACCACTGGATTTCGTCAGTGTATTTTTGAACACGACACTTGAATGATGTAATGATGTAAACTGGGCGGTATCGGAGTATATCCTTCGAACACGTTAATGAACCAAAGGCATATATTCGTCAGCCAGAGTAGTGCAGGTACCCGGATTCCTATTTATTTATCAATAAATACTGATAAAGGTGATCCTTTGAGAGCAACAAACACAATTAAGAGAATAAAGCAGCAGACTCGGTTTTATTGAGTCTGTTCATGAGAAGTAATGAAAGAAGCAACACTTCTCACGCCCCCTAGCACCGGCTTAAGCGGTATTCTACTTCAAAGCCACATAAATTGGGCTCGTTGGTCCCAAAGGACTTGAAAGTGAAAGTAGAATATATTAAGAGGTGTCGAATGAATGCAGTTTGTTCGCGGTGTCAACAAAGATCAGAATTTTATTTTCTTAAATGCCACGTGCTCCCTACTTTTCTCTGCAGTATTCTAGAGAGGAAGCTCATATCACTAACATGTAAGTACATCTTAGTTTGAACTTGTTTGAAACAATTGCAACTGGCAAGCTTGGGAAATTTGTACAGGACTCAATGGGATTTGTTTTACTTCCGGAACACCTATAACTATAGAAGGTCACGCCATGCATGTCGATACCTATGGAGAAGTAGTCCATATCTTTGATGTGAACTACACCCAGGTCAATCACACGAGATATACGTTTCTTACATGCATACTATTTAATGGAAACTAATCCGCCAAATAACGGCAAAATGGCACTACAAAACCGTTTATCAGAAATCTGTCCAGATGTTCATGTCATATAATAATGTATATGTGACGATTAAAAGTATAGACTTTTTCACGGGTTCTTGAATACCCGTAAATGAATATGAGTAAAAGATTACGAGTTAGTAACTCTTAATTCAACGCACCAGTTTTGGGGTTTGGCCTAGCTGGTTAAAGCCATTTATATTGTGTCTATAGAGTTTGGATTCTTAAAATATGTAAGTTATATATATACTGATAAAAATAAGTTTAGCTAGTAAATAACATAAATCCCGTTGACCAGATTCTAGGATATGTGTAGAAGCGGTCATGGGCAATATAATTTACATAATTATCAGCTATATAAAGGGAATAAGTCTCAAAAAAAATATGCGAAAACAATAGCAACATGTGGTAATCTACATGTTTTACAGAAATTATAATTTCGCTCTTATTTCAATGTAAAGGGAGGTAATTTCACAAATGGTAAACTTTGGTTCCCTATATCTTTATAATGGCAAGGAAATTGTCGATTGTTTTAGAGATTTTTATAACTTGAGGCCCATAATAGATATTTTGTAATGTTTAATCTTGCTCTTTACCTTATTTGAATTTATAAATGTGAAATAGTATATTTTATCTAAATCTGAGATAACTCTGATATTTACATTGGAATACAAAAAGTAAGTGAAAAAGAAGATCAACCAAAAATATGCCGATGATTTAAAATACTTCACAATATAAAATAATATTACATTTATTTAAGCTAGATGTGCATAAGGGCTTGCTTAACTTTATTTTTTTCAGTATGTATATCTCGTCGTCAGTAGGTTAAATTTAGAACGATGTACATATGTTGTAAAATTCGGCTGTTGTTGGCGGGATAGCTACTTTAATTCAATTAATGTCATTAACAGTAGGATGCATGCAGTAGAGGAGACCGGACATGACCTATATGTCGTTCAAAGTAGATCACAGCCATCCGAAAATTTGCAAATGATATTAGATGCATATAAGAAACATGCTGGTGAAGGTTGGTGGAAATCTTGCAAGAAATATGCGAGATAAGCATATCTTTGCGGAGACCGGACGTGACCTATATTTCGTTCAAGGTAGGTCGCAGCGACCATACATTTAGCACACACGATGTTAGATGCATATAAGGAACACGCTGGCGGAGATTAGTGAATATCCTGAAAAAAAGGGAGCAACATACGCATCTCGCAGCGGAGACTGGCCATGACCTATATTTCGTCGAAAAATAGGTCACAGCCACATGACATTTGCTGGTGAAGTTTGCTTAAAATCATTCAAATAATGATAAATATATAAACAAATGAAAGTCGGAGGCACGGAAGAACGAACGCAAGTTAACTTACTGACACATACGTGTGCCTGGACGACATTGTGATCGTTAAGCGGGCTTGGCAAAAAACATAAGAGCTATGATTCTGACAGCTAATTTCTGCATACATTATCTCAATCTCAACGTTAGCAATCAAGAATTTTTTTAGTTTACACGTGCTGATATAGTTGGTTCTATAGATTATATTGTGTTCATCTCCACAGAATATACTTGACTAATCGTATTTGACTGTTATTCCGGTATTCAAAATCATACGTGTATACACATATGTAACAATAAATACTCCTCTCTCACCGATCTAGTTCTTTGCATTTATCAGATTTGTACCTTGATATTTTAGCTTTATAAACAGGGAAACAGCATGTTCATTAAATGCGTCATATTTGCGAATTAAATTACGCCCCACCCCCATAACCTCTCCCACCGAAAGTGGAGTAGAGTGCATCTTTACTACCCCGGCCACGGTTTCGTTAAAAAATACAAGTACATACACAATGGTGATTAGTGATATCGGTCAATCTGTATTGAGAAACCACAAATCTTAAGACACCATTTATGATAGGTCCCTTGGGTGGTCGCTGAATAGATAATTACATAAGAACATTATTAGCAAACGAGACAAGATCTGATCAAATCTTGATGCGAAGCAAGTTTGATCTAAACACCTGATATACGGCAATAACACCTTTTTATGACAATTTGAGGACTGGTACACACAATGTTCTAGCTGGACACATATTTAGCTGGCTTCTTAAATACAACTTGAAAATTGTTTTCTTCAAATATATATTAATGTAAGTTTTAAACCAGTCTATTGACCAGAATGACAGATTCCCTTTAAAGTATTACTACTTTCAAAGAACGTTAACCGCTTTATCAAGCCGGATATTGAGTCAAACTGGATATGAATGTCGAACCCATGAACACTGCGAGAATCTGGGTCCCATGGCAAATGTCGAACTCAGGCTGCCGAACTTTGTTGAATTATGAACTACAATAACCGAATGCTGAACACCAGACTTCAAACTCCGATTTAACTTCTTACAACTTTTATTTTTAAATTTAACAATCTACAGTCTGAATCCTAACACAGTGACAGAATAATTATTAAACTTTTTGGGCAACTTCTTTGTTTATTTGCGTGCCATTACTGGTAACACTAGAGAAACCAGGCAGGGGAGCACCCGGCAGCTCCTTAAAGAAACTAATCCACCAATACCGGCAAAATTATACTGCAAAACCGTTTAACAAAACCATATCCAGGTGTCCAAGTCGTTTAATAATGTATATGTGCCGATTAAAAGTAAAGTTTTATTTCCGTTTTTTAAAACACCCGTGATTGAATATACGTAAAATGAATTATGAGTTTGTAACTTTTTATTCGACGCTCCAGTTTTGGGGTTTGGGCTGGCTGGTTAAAGCGTTTATATTGTGTCTATGAGATAGGATAAGTTATATATACTCATATATACCTCGTCGTCAGTGGGTTTAGAAAAAGTGTACATACGTTGTTTAATGTGCCGTTATTTGGCGGGTTAGTTTTTTTAAATACTAGTCTCTAGATCTACTGGTACATTAGATCTACTGTATATGATTTTTTTTCATCATTTTTATTTTTCATCATTATTTAATTTAAATTAATCGATACAGAGTCTAGACTATTTGTTAGAAGTCGTCCCTGAACAATGATTTATCACAATATATCGAGGTAAACTGACATCACAGAAAAACTTTCAGTTGTATCATCAACTTGTATGGGGTTTATGAGATAAATACATGTACTGATGTAGAATCTCACACTATCTTGCTCCAAAAAGATAAATAAAAAAAATGCCTACCTTTCCAGAGTATGCAATAGGAAACACACCTTAATTTTTTTGGCCTTACAAATACAAAACACACAAACAAATTTTAATATGAAAGTTTGGTTACCCTAGCAATATTTATTCTCTTTAAAGATTTTAAATTTAAGGGGAAAGAAAGTCAATAATTTGCAGTTGTGTTCGTAAATTTTTATTTGAAACACATATTACAAAATGCTAGAACAACTATTACAAGTTTGAGCAAGATACAACATTCCTTTGTCGTAAGTGCATAAAAGAAAAACAATGCTTAACTTGAATATTTGTTTACAATATTAGGATCAGGACTCTCTTGCACAACAATTTCTCAATTAAGTTGAGCCAAATGCGAGACTTTTTCAAATTTTAATATTAATTTTGCAAAGTTTTCTTACAGGATATGTCTAAATAAATCATAAAAGTATCTAGTTTTAACATAATGTAAACAGTTTATGTCATTTTCAAGTTTTGCATCAATTTTCATATTTCATGTTTTTGAATTAAACAATTTGAGAAATCTCAAATTTGACTCAACTCAGATTATCTCTCAATTTTGTAGACTTCACCTGGATCTACACTGATAAGCATCTACATGACAATAAGGTTCCCATTCTCCATATCTTTTAACAATGGGAAGTGCCAAATATCATCAAGCTCTTCATCATATTTTAGGTCAAATTCTATTTTTATTGGATTTTGACTCATCCTATGAACTCCAACAACCACACCAGTGTACCAGGAAATTTCTTTTGTGACGGGGTCACGACATTTATGTCGGACCCTTACATCCACAAAACTCTGTGGAACTGCTTTGTATTTTGGTAAAAGATCTTTTTGTTGACCTGTCAGTATTTCTTTTCTGTTTTCTTCAATTCTTTCACCCAATGATCTTTTTAAAATATTTATGTATTGTTCAGCCTGATCTGACTCTTTGTAAGTAAGCTTTTGTTTACCTTTCTCAATGAACTCATTATCTGCATTTAACTGCATGACCATGTTTAACTTTGCTTCAAGTTCCTGTGTGGAATAAATCTTACCTTTATGTTGTTGCTGGTACAGCTGCCTGTCTCCAATGCTCCCCAAGACTACTTTTCTGAATTGCAATTGAGATACAATTGCCTCCTTCAGAACTTGATAATTTTCACAACTTGATTTAAATGTTTCCAGATCTACATTTGTTTCCCATAACCCTCCTATTTCTTGAATTTGTTTTGTCAATTTTACCTTGTTTGTGTGTTGTTTTTGTTGCTGCCTTTCTTTCTTCTCTTGTCTTTGCCTTAAATTATCAAGATTGACCTTATACAAGGCCTGCTGTCTTTCCCGTAACTTCCTATCATGGCTCGGAAACTTACCTCGAGCTTTTGCGAAAACTGACTTATGATCAGCTTCAGAGAGGGAATTCAACCAACTTGATGTTTTGTTGTTGGTCCACATTACAATGGACTCGTAAGTTGTTGTCGAGGCAGATGGTTTTGATCGCATCAACACATCATGTTGGGCAAAATCCCTCTCTGAAACTGTGTTGGTGGTGGGTACTGCAGACAGCTTAAATTTTATGTCATCTTTGAGGTCCCAGTACCTCCCTCCAGGCAACTGATCCTTGGCCTGCCGCTCTACTATTAGCAGCATTGCACCAAAATATATCTCTAGAGCCATTTGAGTGTACGTTTTGAGCAGTGGGTATTCAGCTGGTGCTATTAGAGACTCATACACACAGTCCCTGGTCACTTTAACCACATCTTCACTAAATGCACACTCACCTTCCATCACTGGGGAAGCATCTTTACACCAACGTTCAAGTTGCATTTTCAGCTGAAGTAAGTGTTCATTCAGTGACAGTAAATTAGGGACTGTTTCTATGAGTCGCCATAAAGGCCCAGTCACTAGTTTGTCTATGAGACCCAGTGCTCGGGACCCTGCAATATACAGTGTTTCCCTTGCATCAAATGATATGCTTTGAAGCAGACTGTTAGGGTCTGCCCATTTATTCAAAAAGTATCGTATGTCACCAAGATGGTAGTATGTTTGACCTGCAGCAAAAAACAGATGGTTAAAACGATGGCCCCTGAAAGTTACTAACAAATTATCAGTTCCTTTGTTTTTCATATATGTGTCAAAATGGCCACCAACACCAGATTTCTCACAGCCACCACTTGTAAATGCCTTACTGGATGCCCTTATAAGACGTGAGGTTCCACAGTCTTCAGAATCAAATGCATACGGATTTCTGCCATCAGCAATGATTGTGGATTCAAAATTCTGCAAACATTTTTCAGCTTCTGTAGCCATATTCACAAAAATATGCATTTTGCAGAAAAATGAAAATAACACACCAAGACTTTGTCTGCTGTCGTCATCTAGGTTTTCCTAATTTTCATATATAATTGGACGCATATCTTCTCTGAAAGACTGAAACTTTCGATTAAAAGCATGGTTAACTGCAGCCTGGTCAGACATTGTTGCTATGATTGAAGTTACAATTTCAGCAAAGGTTTTCTTAGGATCACCAGTGTTTACTGCTTCTGAAAGATCTGTTAACAAAAGTTGTAATGTTTCAAAAAGTGTGTCAGCATCTGCCCTTTCTACTTCCACAATCCCAGCTGATAATGTTTCACCATCGGATGCAGTGGCCTGGAATGACTGAAAATGTTTGTGAAATTTAGATGTACCATCCTGATGTAATGTGAGCGTTTTTGAATCATCAAGTAAAGCTCTAGCAACTTGTTGGTTGGCAACTCTTTTTGCTTCAATCAGAAGTCGACTTTTTACACCTGTACTTGGTAACCGAGATAGGGTCTTACCTGTGAGATTTTTACAACTGTTTCCATGACTAGGTTTAACTTTTTTTCACCCCGCATTCGATCACAAGTGCCATGATCGTTTCCCTTACTTCATCTCTATACTTACCATCATAATATGTATCAATTATTGGATCTGAAAGCATGTTATTTGTTTGTTCTAATGATTTAATTGTTTCATCTTTTTCAGATATTTCTAACTTGAGTGATTGAATTTTGTGCAAGTTTTCTTCAAACAAGTCTTTTTTGGATCTTTTTAATTTACATATTTTAGAAACAAGATTTCTTTTTTCTTTTTTTAAAGTGTTCACTTCTTCATCCATTTTCTGCTTTTCAACTCTGACATCATTTAGCTCTCTGTCTTTCTCACGGATACTATTTTCTTTCTCCATTAAATTCACATCAGTTTTTGCGATTTTTTCATCACGTCTTTTGATTTTCTTATTTAGGTTTCTGGTTGATTCTTTAGCAAGCTTTGATTTTGCAGTATGCAGCTCTTCAACAGCTTGATCAAATTCATTTGACAGCTTTTCATACTTATCATTCCATTCTTCTATGTCACTTTGTAGTATTGTTATGTCTGACTTTCTTGTTGTAAGATCTTTCATTTTTTTATTTGTAAGTTCTAAGAGATTCAAGAGCATGTCTACTTTTCTTTCTGACATTTTTGCTTGATTTTCTAATATTTCATTGTCCGTCTCAATTTGGGATATTTCTCTTTTAAGACACTTGTTTTCAATAACAACAGTGTTCGTTTTTAATTTAATTTGATTGATCTTCTGTTGCGCATCATCAACATCATCTATGGCGGCCAACGGCTTGACAGGGCTGAAGACGGAATACATGAAACTGTTCAATTCGCCACTATGCCCATTTTTTTTCAGTTTTTAAATTTGTCATCTAATCTTTTGATTTTAGTTTTTGTTTGTTTTTCTTGACCCCAGTTAAGTGTGGGATACTGTTTCCCAAGTTGCTTTAAGGCCTCATCCGGACTAATAGGCTGCCGCCAGACATCAATGACTTCTTGGTTTGTTGGCATTTCTGACAAAATTGAAAGTACATGTATTAAATAGAGTTTAATTAACATTGTTGAAGTGATACGGGAAATAATTCCCGAGTGAGAAAGATTCTTACGATATAGAAACGAGTGCGTTTTCGCACGAGTTTCTATATCGCAAGAATATTTCTCACGAGTGAATTACTTTCCGTATCACGACAAAAATGTTAATTAAACTATATAATATATATTCTGTGATGATTTTTTTTCCAATCGTCTTTTGACACAGTATTCCTTCTTCTGTCACTCCTTTGGCGACAGCGCGGAGTAATTATGACGTCAATTCGTGACGTAATATCGTGACGTCTATCGTTTAGTTCATAACATTTGGCTACTGTGCTATCTTGCGCACTAGGCGAGATAGCAAAGTAGAGGCAGGGATATGTTATAGATTTTCTCAAACTGGGTAATTTCTATAATTCATTACAAAATATATAATATATCATTTTATATAACTTTTGCCCTATGTTTAGAAATCAGTGCCAGCACCGATATATTAAAAAAAGATACAGATTCTGTCTTGTAAGAGTCTGTTATGCTACCTAGTAGGCCTACCTTCATATTTCATAAAGCCGACCAGCAGCTGGAAACATGTCATCTGAAAAAGAAAATAAAAGGACCACAAAGCATCGTGTTCTAACAATACATAAGATTACATGTAGTATTTAATTTTATAATTACTTCTTAAAAAATATTCTGTAATTATGCAAAGCATATTTCTTAAAGAGACAATGTCCGTAACTTTTAGTTTATAAAACACACACTCATTATGTTCGCAAACATTACACACTTAACATTATTGAATATTTACTAATTAAAAGCAAGGTTGTTTGACGTAATTCAATCGCGGTAAAAAAAAGAAAAATCGCTTCGTGCGTTTGAACTCGCAGCTCAAACTAAAATTATGTAGCGCGAGCGTGAATAGTTTGTATTATTGTGGGTCCCACTTTATTTACAATAATAACTGAAAAAAAATCAAAGTCGCAAATGTATTACTACAGAGTGCTTAGAGGCTATGCTCATGTTTTCATGTATACATTTCACCGAATAAAAGTCAGACAGTTATTTGGTTATGCTCAATTTCTGCTTACTTACGGACAGTGTCCGTTTACCATATTTTTACAATGCCATCATTCTCTAATTAAAAAATTAAGTTGGAAATTTATTTATTTCTGTACTTTTTGGACAAAATCATACCTAATGATGGACATATAATTTATTATTAAAAATCACAGCTGTAGGCAGTGCATTCAACAGGATCTAGCTGCAGGCAGTGCATTCAACAGGAACCTGAAAATAAATATTGTTAATATTTTCAAAATAGTTAGTTATGTGTATAACTTATAAACAGTTTCAATTAATTAATCATTTGATTTGCAAGTTTTTATTAATTTCCAAGCCTATTTATGTCGAACCTAGCTGGAATTTTTGTAACAATTGTCGTTGCAGACAGCACCCTATATGATACCAAAAAAATTGGCGTAGCCCTCCCTAGCCTAAGCGTAATTTATTTTTTCATATTCCAAATCCAAGTCAAATTAAAAACAAATAGACATAATCCTCTCTAGCCTAGGGCTAGGGCAAGGACTAGGCCCTATAGACTAGTTATACTTCAAATGCAATGTAACTTAATTAATTATAAATCATATTTTTTAATATTAAAATTACATGTTCTTTAGACAGATTCCCCCAAAAACATAATAAGTAGACTAATTTATTTCAAACAAATAAACATAATGCCTATAATCAACTCTAACTGTTGGTAAATACTGATCGTCCGAAATTGTAGCCATCCGAAAATCGGATCGTCAGCGACGTTTCCAAGACCTTCCCAACTCGAAAACACTCGCCAGAAAGACAAGACAATCCGCGCTTAGTGTTACCATCAATAATAGAGTTATGTATATTTTCTAAAAGAAAAATGTTCAAACTTCATAAAAATATATGATTCCATTAAATAATAAATCATCTTACCATTTTTACAGCCGATTATTTTCTTCTTTCTCTCATCATTTTGCTATTTATAGACTAGTCTCTATCATCCAGACACACTCAAGCTGACTGCGAGCGCTGGCGAGCGTCTGGACTCACTGTTCTTTAAAAAATTTGACCAATAAACGGCGCCAACCGTCATAACGGACTGCGACGTGACGTCATTCTGATTGCAACATCAAAGTGCACGTTGAATTACGCGCAACATTAGTTCCAATGGGATGTGTGTACGTCCTTATTAAATATACAATACAATTCGTTTTATTGTAGTTTCTCTAAAAACATAATGTAACCTTACAAAATGATGTTTAAAATTTAATTTTTAGCATTAATCGTGATCCGCTGACTATGTTTTGAGTAATTTTATTGCACAACATTGCGCGAAACGTCACGTATTTTTTGACGCCGTCAGCGAGGGAAGGCATGTACCGCTGGGAACACGTAGTTACTTCCGAAGCTTATATTTAATAGAAATTTCTAGCACACAGTAGAAAACTATATATCAATATAAAATAGAGACTTTATTCTGCAAAACTCAATAAAAATGAATTAATTTTTTTTTTCTTTATTATGACAGTTTAAAAAATGCCATTTTTTACTAAAAATAGCTGTAATTTCACGCATGACGTGACGTCGTGAACCCCCTATCATAGGAACATATCCGCTAGTGGACCCGGTAAAATTTTACATTGAACTCCTGATAACATGCCAAATATCAACATTTTACGAAATGTCCACTAAGGGATGCTTTTTTCACAATGGCACGAACGGCTGGATCCAGTAGTATATATATATATATATATATATATATAACAGCCAAAATAAAAAGAATTTATCTATACAATTAGAGTAATATTGAGATTTCTTTTTGCTTAAGCATCATAAATTCATTTAGATTTAATTTCATTGTTCATTAAAAATAGTACTATAAACAAATTCTAATGAAGGGTACTTTTAGCTCTATATAGGGATAATGGGCGTGTACCCAAATCAAATGGGAGGGGTTTTACTCCCGGTTTACTACCATATTCAAGCTTGTAAAATGGCTGTTAACTCGTATATAATGAGAGAAACCAGGACATCATTTTTAATCCATCGTCGTTCGTTGTAGCATCGATGATATCAAACCACACCAATTTCCTAATCATCGAAAAATAGTTCGCTCAACAAGGGGTTCGAACTAGAGACTTCTGGATTGACAATCCGTAGCTATTAGGCCAACGAGACAACTTAAATACTACTGTTCATTCTAACTATCTATTCGTTTAATGATGGATTTTGGGTTATTTCAACAAAACATAAACAGTATATTTATATTCCAATGCAGAAACTTGTAATCTATATTTTTTTCTGGGGCGTTTTATTTCCGAAAGTCTTTGGTGTACATATGCGCATAGAAACGCATTGAATCACACACCCAAAATGAACAAAGGATAACGTCTGCAATGCTAACGGTATATCGATAAAAATAACGATGTATGTATTGATAAACTAAGTGGATTGCCTCATTGGCAAGGCGTAGTGATTGTCAACCCGAAAGTCAGGGTTCGAAACTGGCAATCGCTGGTCAAGAAATGACAGATTCGCTAAAAGAAAATGCCATATATACGGGTTTCCAGTCATGTTTCACAAGCTTGAAATTGGTAGTAAACCAAGCGTTAAACCGCCTATTAGCATTATATAGAGCTATAAAATATTTAAGCATTGTTTGGATAATATATAATATGAGATAGTCCGAATCAGGAAATTATAATACGGTTCGAATCGCCCATGGTCCGAATCAGTCATATGCCGACCGTTCAAGTGGCACAATTGATAACACAAAATATAGAGTCTGTCTCAGCTTGTTGGTGCCTAACCAAGTTCTTTTTCTATGTTTATCGTCATTGGGCTGGTGAGCTTTGGAATGTCTGGGCCAAAAATAAAAAACATTTTTGACATTCATATGGAAACTATCGGAAACGCATTTCCACGTCGACGACAACTTAAAACAAGTTATAAAATGACTAGGGAAATGAACAACTTGATCAACTACATCAATTCCTAATTGGAATAAACAAAAAACTTACTACATGAGTATTACTTGTTTTGTTGTTTGAATATGGTAACGTCCAAAGAATGATGAAAAATACGGCTGTTTTTTGCGATGGCCCATTTGGTTCACATTTACTTCACTTCTATTTCTTGACCTCCGCATTCCGCATTCCGAATTCCGCATTTAGGAGTAGGTAGTAAGTAAGTAGTACGAGTAAACGACGACTACTACTACTACTACTACTACTACTACAACTATTACTACTACTACTACTACTACTACTACAACTACTACTACTACTACTACTACTACTACTACTATTACTACTACTACTACTACTACTACTACTACTACAACTACTACTACTACTACTACAACTACTACTACTACTGGTGACCAACTCGCTGAAACTAGACTCTATATATCACATATTTGTTCATGTGCCAGTATTTATTCTAGTTTTAGTTGTTAATTTTTTATTGACATATATCTAGTATATGATAAAGAAAACACATTCCAGGTTTTACACTATGCCGCGTGTATCCATTTATAGAAACTATGGTTTAACTAGAGTAAGTTCGCATTCAACGACCATAGTTAAACTATAGTTAGTGATCGAAGTCCCTCAATGTATATACTAAATGACGTCTTCACTTGGCAATACTACAGAAATACTACATTCATGTTTAACTGGATATCCTCTAGTGTAAATATATGACGTGTAGCGTATCTACCGTGAACAATGGCCAATCGCTTTCGATTTATCGATTTATAACTTACTTGTTTTTTTCCGCGTCTAAAAATAGAAACAGAAATGTTGACACTCCTTTGTGACCGCACAAGATCATACGCTTTAAGGAAAATTAGGTAAGTGTGCTTATATACATAGAACAGAACAAACTTATTCTTTATTTTGTTTTTAAACAAATGCTTCTCGTCATATACGTATATCTATAGTTTAATCAAATTATTTTTTCTTGTGTCAGTTGTGGGTGGATTTATTTTTAAGCGAGATATGATATGGTAAATATTTCAGAACAATATGTTACTGAACCTAGACATTCGTACACCTAGATCACGAGATATTCTTTTCTTTTGTGAGTTGTATGCATTCACACATGGAATTTAAGGTTTAATCTATTGAAATAAGGCGCTTGTATATGCAGGCAAAGCTAGATGGCTTCAAAAACCTCTTTTGATGGGGTTGATCCTGATACCTACCTATAAGGATCGCATCGTAGCTTTATGGCAGGTACCCATCAAAAGAGCTATGATTATCGCAGATAACAGATATAAGCCTGAGGCAATTATATATCAGCCCAATGTAACTAGGTATCAGTCCAGGGTAACTAGGTATCAGCCTGATATAACTATATATCAGCCCAACGTAACTATATATTAGCCTGAGGTAACTAAATATCTGCCCAATATAAATATATATATATATATATCAGCATGAGGTAACTAGATGTCAACCTGAGGTAACTAGATATCCGCCCAATGTAACTCGACATCAGTCCAAGGTAACTATATAGCAGCCTGAGGTAACTAGATATAGCCCAATGTTGCTAGATATCTACCCAAGGTAAGGTAACTACATATCCTCCGAATTTAAGTAGATATCAGCCTGAGGTAACCCGATATCAGTCAGTGTATCTAGATAACATCCCAAGATAACTAGATATGTTAGTCCAAAATAATAGATATAAGCCCGAAGTAGCTATATATTAACCCTAGGTAACTAGATATCAACCCAAGGTAACTAGATATCATCCTCAGGTAACTATATATCAACGAAATGAATTGACTGTTGTTTCTATTTGTTGATGTTGGTTGATCACTTATTATGTTATATATTGTACAGATATACTGAACCTTCGTTACTTTAAAAAAAAAACGGTGCAATGTTTTTGATTTAATGATAAATGTGTTGTGCAGTTTACAAGCATGTGACTTAATTGCATTAATCATATCATTAAATTGTATAAAGTTGGCATTGATATTATAGATTCTATTTTATCTCTGTATTGCTATACGAGTATAAGATATTATTTATTTGCTGAATGTCTAAAGGTTTTATAAATTAATGTTTTATCTCCCATTAAAATACTGCCTAATTCATGGTCATTTTGTCATTTTGATTATGTTCATTGAATGTCTTGATCGTGATTCCTTCATTGTATCCAGTGCTACTTGAGTGGTGGTACAAAACAAAGATCGTGATTCCTGTGTTGTATCTAGTGCTACTTGAGTGGTGGTACAAAACAAAGATCGTGATTCCTGTGTTGTATCTAGTGCTACTTGAGTGGTGGTACAAAACAAAGATCGAGATTCCTGTGTTGTATCTAGTGCTACTTGAGTGGTGCTACTTGAGTGGTGGTACAAAACAAAGATCGTGATTCCTGTGTTGTATCTAGTGCTACTTGAGTGGTGGTACAAAACAAAGATCGTGATTCCTGTATTGTATCCAGTGCTACTTGAGTGGTGGTACAAAACAAAGATCGTGATTCCTGTATTGTATCCAGTGCTACTTGAGTGGTGGTACAAAACAAAGATCGTGATTCCTGTGTTGTATCTAGTGCTACTTGAGTGGTGGTACAAAACAAAGATCGTGGTTCCAACGAACAATGGAGTTTTTTACAACAGAATTTGATAGCATAACAATGTCGATTCGTACGGATGGCGGGGTATACAGTACTGGTTCTATCCAGGAAAAACTGGGTGGTCTGCCTGTACCACAAAAAAAACACGACCGTCATATATGGCCTTACATGTGTTTATAATGACGTAAAACAACATTCAAACACACATTGTTCTCCATTGTATAGTGTTATTAAACAATATAAATAGATATCCTATCATATTATCAGATACAGTGTATAGTATACAATTATGGACTTTTCAGCTGTTATACATGATGTGATATGCACCAAAAAAATCATTATTGACCGAGGCGATAGCCGAGGTCAATAATGATTTTTTGGTACATATCAACATCATGTATAACAGCTGAAAAGTCCATAACTGTTTTATTATATAACCCTCAATTTACAATTATATAAAACAGGTCAATATCAAAAAAACAATTATATAAAACAGGTCAATATCAAAAAAACAGGTCAATATCAAAAAAACAGGTCAATATCGCTAGATATTTTTTCTAAAAAATTACTTTTTAGCCAATGAAAACGCGTCTATTTATAGGTTATATAATAATGTTAGATATGTACACCGATATCAGCAAACTTGTACGTTTGTCAATGTCATTGTTATTGAGGAAGTTTATTATTTATTTATCTGCGTCCACGTGTTTATTTACATTAAAGCACGTCCGCAGGCGCATGGAACTCTCAGAACCAGCCCCAGCCTATCAGACCCGTAACTAAACAACCATAAACGTTCGGATTAATCAATTTAATCGACCATCTTTTTTTTAATACCTTGGTTTGTCGATTTACCAGGCCATCTCAGAATAGGTTAGCCTCGTAATATAACCAGTTTGTTTAAATGTGTTGCTATGCCTCTACAAGAAAGTGAAGCGGGTACAAAGTGGAATAAATGTCCCAAGTCTGTACGTCCATAACCGAACTACTCAACAATAGCTCGACAAAAATCTCTTTTTGACAAGTTGATAGTAAATGTTTCCTCAGACTGTCTCCCAAAAACATGCATATAGAGAGTTCAAGCAGTTTTCAAAAGATTCACTATGTAACTATCAGTGTCTTTCAAGTCTGTTATTAATGTATTGATCATGCTTTGAAAAGAAGCAGGTGCATTTTCTGTATCAAATGTCATTACTTTGTACTAAAATAATCCATCTTGTGTCACAAATGATGACATGTCTTTTGCCTTTCCGACATATTTAGCATTTCCAATCCTATCAATACAACCATTAGACATCTGTTTTACTTATGACATATGAAAGATGTGTTGGAATTTATGAATCAATGTTTTCAATTCAGTATGTTGCGCTACAGGTAACTGACATAACGTTTTATCTAAATCTAACAATATCTCAGAATTTGTCATTTTGTCTGATTTTCATCTCTGACCTTTATACCATTATTATCATTGTGACAGCTGAAACCCTGGTTTTGCATTTCATCATTTGTTTGTATAGATGCCAACATTGAAACGTGGAAGCTAGTTTAACAGCACAATGATTTTTCCTATCAACATATTCTTGTAAACTATTTATGTGACACATTTGCTTTTGCTTGCGCCGCCTTGAAGTTTTGACTATGTAGTTTAGGTCACTGATCTTAGGGCCTAAGTGTTTTGTTTGTAAAGGATGACCTTGCATTAGCAACAGTATATGAACTTTTTCAACTGGTTCAAATTTCTTTCTTTAGTATTTCCGCCATTCCAGATTTTCTTCTTTTTTTTCATCGACTTGTCTCTGGCAATTTTACAAGCTTTCGATAATCTGGTGTCGTTGAATCCAGAGACAGTCCAAAAGATTAAACTCATCAGTTTCAGAAAGCCACTTCATTTTCAATAAATCCAGTTGAAAACGCATAGAATGTCCAAAAACAAGTTCAAAAGAGACTGCTGTACCGCCTTTCTACTAGAAAACAGCAATAAATGGACACATGGATCCCTGTTTTTCTTTCATTATAAACAGAATGCCCTAATCATGGGTGTCAAGGTTTGATATCAAGATAACGTTCAAGATTGTGATTCTGGATAAAATGCAAATCAAATTGCCACATTTCTTAAAGTAACAACTGGGACATTTTAAGCATCCTTTTGAGATATGTAAATCAAAAACGTCAGAGTTAAGCTCTTGCTAAAGTACCAGAGGATTCTCGTAATAAGTCTCAAGGAAAGCACCCATGGCCATCAACAGACAATTTCATCAAAAGAGGAACACGTATCATTATTAAATAGGTTCTGTAAAGAAAGTGGTACGTGAATGCAAAGAGAACGTGGCACTTACAAAGGATCCTAATTCCATAGTAGCCTGGGAGTGACATTCATCAATTTGTTTCTTTTTAAAAATGGTACCTTGAAGCCAATCATATAAGTCATCTCCCTGGCAAAAGCCTTAACCTCATTAGACGTCTCCTTTTTGAGAGCCTTTTAGTCATAACACTAGTAATAAATACCGAAAAGGTGATCCTCATATACATACCATCGTCGGGATGGCTCAAATTTCTGTACTATTGACATTTTAAATACTGAGTTCTGCTCAACACGGGGCTAGAGACCATATTACTCATATTCCAAAAGCTTTACTGCTTTCAAACTTCGATCCCATTTACATCTATATGACAGCAACACGTGCCTATTAATTCAATATCAATGGCCTTCAGCTACTGTTCGCACTTCACTTAGTTCCATCAGTGAACTAATAATCCTATTGGTTTCATTAATAAATACTGAAAACGGGATACCTTGGAAGCAACAAAAACAAACAAGAGGTGGTGTTTTTTTAGCAGACTCGGTTTTATTGTTTGTTCATGAGAGGTAATATAAGATGAAATACCTCTCATGCCCCTATAACAATAAGTAATAAGACTATTGATTTAAAGTCGGGCTACAATTTGTGAAGAGGTATGCGAGTATTGTATTTAGTTTATCTATTTGCAGGTAGCGAATAACAGTCAAACATCAGGACTTTTGACTCATTGAACAAATCCTTCCGCAAAAATAGTTCTGTGTATTTTTGATCAAGACTCACAACAGGAGCTTCTAAGAGAGAAAGCAATTCTCTGACGCATAAACAAACAACAGACGACGTATTTCGAAATGGAAACTATTGTTGATCTAGATAGGAAAGGAATAAAAAAACTGAAAACGGTCATCAGCAAATTTACGAAACATAATTTGAAGAACATGAAAAAAAAATCGTATTTAAATGTGTACGAGACCGCCAGGACCATGAGCAATATCTTTATGGGAATAGTTACAAAAATGTATGTTTTATTATGTTTCGTGTGGGAGTACGTTAAACAATACCTTTTCTGTAATTGTTCAAACGACAGAGAAAATGTTGAAAGTGCTTCAGACAGCGAGTATGTAATAAACATGCCGAGTGAATCAAACACCAATTTAAACACTGCGAATGCATCGATGGAGAAGAAATACTCAGGAAACAGTGACAAGTGTTATCATAACACCAATGTAAACGGCATAAATACATTTGTTGAAACAAAATACGCATCGAACGATGAGAAACGAGTACTGCGAAGTGTAAAAACCAATGTCAGTACAAGATTTACACCTGTTGACAGGAATTACACAGACAGCAACGAGAAAAAGTATTTCCAGCATAATTTAAACACTAATTTAAATTATGCCATGTCGCTATTTGAAAATCAATTTAAATCAATCGACGACGAAAGTGTGCAGAATATTTCAAGTAACACATTCAACTTCCTCAAAGCAGGAGTTGAAAGTAAATTATATTATAAGTCACGTACGTATGTTTTGAAGAAGTGTAGGTTCTTTGATAAACATAATACATATAAAGGTGGATCTTACTCCGTGAAATATGCAGATTGCTTGCTGGTTTCCTACTGCGTTGACATCAGGACCATATCAGTAAATATACTCAACCCTGTAGCAGTAATACATTTATACATGTCAACCTTCCACCCAGCACAAGAGCCCGTGCTGACCGTGTATAAGTTCACTATAAGAATGAATGTAATTAGTCCAGATGTTTTTGATGAAGCCATTAGAAGTACAATGACTATCGATGAATTGACATACTCTGTTTGGTTTCCAAGGAATTGTCGCTTGTTTGAGTGTATACCCGTTCGTAGAGGTGGATATATAAACAGAAAGGACCAGCTTCACAGAATAACAGAAACATAACTAAACACGATGGTGGACTGATTAACTATTTAAGCAACCTGATTTCGTTAAAACAGCAGTGACTTAAAAGAAGATATTAAGATGAAGGTACTAACTTTGCTTAAATATGCCAATGCTTAAAGTAAGATATTTCTGCAAAGCCATGATAATCCTTCTTCTATGTCTAGTTTATGTATTAATTAGGTGTATTACCATACGACTTAACTTATAATTTCGAATGTAACGCACCCATGGTATGCGCAAATGAGCTTTTCATGGTGATCGTATACTCTAGATATAGTGTGCTTTGTGCAGTAGAAGCTTAATAACAATAACTTTTTTTTCTTCTATTCTTCACATTGTATAGTAGCTTTTTTTTGAAAAAGTTCACACTAATTAAAACGTTTTCTGGCATGTCTTTTGGAATAACCCAACATTGCCTTAGACCATATCACTTGACATCAGTCGGACTCTTTAACTTGAAATGTATCACTGTAACTGTTGCCTAACATCTTCTCGAAAACTTATTCTGTGCTTTTCATCAGCTTCAGAGAAACCCAAAGACAGAATTTCCAAATAATCTGTAATAAAGCATAAAATATATTGCTCATCCAGTACACAATTTGCGCCATAAAAAATTTGAAACAATATATGATACTCAACTTATCGAAGATGTTAAGCTATGTAAAGGCTCCGCTCTCTTTTGTTGGCGAAAAGAACAGTGGGACAATTATGACAAACTTGGCGGTACCCCTATTATCACCCCTTGTATGTTTTTGATATCTCACACTTCACTTTTAAATATACTTTTCGTGTTTTTTATACCCCGAAGGGTGGCATATAGTAGTCGCACCGTCCGTCAGTCCGTTCGTCCGTACAATCGTGTCCGGTAAATAACTCTGATAATTTATGGACGGATATTTTCAAATAACTTGGCAAAAGTGCTCACCACAACAAGACGACGTGTCGCGCACAAACCCTAGGTTCGTGGCTTCAAGGTCAATGTCACACTTAGAGGTCAAAGGTAAAAAAGAAGTGCTTTCGTGTCCGGTAAGTAACTCTGAAGAATTTGGCACAAGTGTTCACCAAAACAAGACGACGAGTTGCGCGCAAAATCCAGGTCTGTGGCTCCAAGGTCAAGGTCACTTTTCGATGTCAAAGGTCAAAAAGAAGTACTTTCGTGGTGATATTTCATGTCCGGTAAATAACTCTGATATTCATGGAGGGATTTTCAAAGAACCTGGCAAAAGTGTTCACCATAACAAGACGACGTGTCGCGCGCAAAATCCAGCTACGTGGCTCAAAGGTCAATGTCACACTTAGAGGTCTAAGGTCAAATATAAGTACTTTCTTGTCCATATTTCGTGTCCGGTAAATAACACTGACATTCATGGAGGAGTTTTCAAATAACACGAAGGGTGGCATATAGTAGTCCACGTCACCGTCCGTCCGTCCGTCCGTCAGATCGTCCGTCCGTTCGTCCATACCATGGTGTCCGGTAAATAACTCTGACTTTCATGGACGGAATTTTTAATAATTTGACACAAGTGCTCACCACAACAAGATGACTTGTCCCGCACAAAATCCAGTACCGTGGGTCCAAGATCAAGGTCACAAGCAGAGGTGAAATGTCAAAAAGAAGTGCTTTCGTGTCCGGTAAATAACTCTGACATTCATGGACGGATTTTCAAATAACTTGACACAAGTGTTCTCCACAACAAGACGATGTGTCGTGCGCAAAATTCAGTCCGTGGCTCCATAGAGTTTAAAGTTCGAAAAGAAGTACGTTCGGTTCCACATTTCGTGTCTGGTAAATAACTGTGACATTCACGGAGGGATTTTCAAATAATCTGCCACAAGTGTTCACCACAACAAAACGATGTGTCGCGCACAAAATCCAGATCAGTAGCTTCAAGGTCAAGGTCACACTTAGAGATTAGAAGATTCTTTATGACACTGTATTTGAATGAATTCATATTGGTTGTGTCCGGTGTATAACTTTGTCATCAGTTGAGGGATTTACATATAACCTGGCAGAAGTTTTCACCATAAGAAGATGACGTGTCGTGTGCAAAACCCAGGTCTTGTGGAAATACAGACAAATACTTCGGGGGGATTTTCACTTACAGTGAAATTTCTTGTTTTAAGTTTAAACTTATTTATTTTACATGGACTGTAACGAAAGCTCTCTGAACTTATTTTAATCACTCCCGATGTTTTCCTGGCTAGAACCATTATTAATCAAATGCAGATTTTAAATTCTTATTTTGACTGGCTGCATTCTCCGAATGTAACAATTCCTGTTTGGTCTTTATTTTCATCTACTGTTATGTTAAAAAAAAGTGAAATAGTTGCATTCCAAAAATGTTCAGATGAACTTATATTAGCGTGAGACGATGCGTTTAAGTACAGTCCGTATTACTCGTGGGCAATATACCACCTTGTCGTCCATGCTGGGTCTGAGTAAATCCCCCTGGGGAAAAGCTGATTCTTACATGCGATTTGTGGCGTTTTAGTGCATTACCGGATCAGGTTTTCAGTTTTAAGTTAGACATTTAAGTTTAAGATTATTTTCGTGATTTTATTTGATATTCTATTAAAGTGCCTACCCAAAAATCGACCGATGAATCTGTCCCGATGTGCCTCTGATAGCTGCTGCATTTCCTGTTCATTTTTGTATTTGCTTATTGGGTGGATAAATTATAAAACACTAGAACTATCAATAAAGGTGATAAATGCCCCCGCAAACAATTATTTACTTAGATCAATGGAAATAATGGGTATGGCATTGGCTGAGCAGCACCAAAATTGTGTCACGTACATGTTTATTAGAAAAGTTTAAATTCAATATCTTCAAAACTGTAAAAGAAGTTCACTCTACAAGATTGCATAAGTTGAATATGGGAACTTTGACTAAGTGCATGGGCAATAACTCTGCATGGAATTGATTGAGACGAACTAAAATTGTATCGCGCACATCTACACTTTATGTTGATCATATATACAAAGTTTCAATTTAATATCTTGAAAACTGTTGAAGTAGTTCGCTTTACAAGATGGCATATGCTGAATATAGCAATTTTGACTAAGTGCAAGGGCAATACTACACATGGAATTGACCGAGACAAACAAAAATTATGTCGCACACATCTCCACTTCATGTTGATCATATATACAAAGTTTCAATTGAACATCTGGAAAAGTGTAGAAGTAGTTCGCTCAACAAGATTGCATATGCTGAATATATAGCAATTTTGAATAAGTGCAGATCAAGGGCAATACCTATGCATTGCATTGACTGTGATGCACCAAAATTGTGTCACGCACATGTACACTACATGTTTATCACATACACAAAGTTTCAACCCAGGAAAAGTGTGTGGTCTGCCTCCACCACAAACAAACGAAATCAATTCAATATCTTCAAAACTATAAAAGTAGTTCACTGCACAAAATTTCAATTTTGACTAAGTGCAAGGGCAATAATTTAATAGGGCATGGAACTGACCGAGACGAACTAAACATTGTGTCACTCACATCTACACTTCATGTTCATCATGTATATTAAGTTTCAAATCAATATCTGGGAAACCGTAGAAGTAGTTCGCTCCATAAGATTCAAAATACCGACCCACAGACCGCCCGGCGCAGTTACATACCCCCTTTCAAAAAACTTCGTTTGCGGGGTATAAAAAAAGCCGTCTCTCAGTGACGGATCACATACAGATTAAATGAGTGTTCGTAACCTTTTTTCTTTTGAAAAAAAATGGGGGAAAACGAAAGAGAGAGCATGTCCTCAATCAACGTTTTTTGTTTTAAAAACTGGGGAACAAAATCTGCCTATCAGGATGCTCAGTAGTGATAATACGAGCTAAACTTGTCGTTTCCCATTATTTTATAATTAAATAATTACGAATCGTACATTCCCACCCACCCAACTCCCACACAAAAACACACGCACAAAACAGCAAAATCACACTGCAAAACCGTTTATCGAAACACTGTCATGTTCAGGACATGAAATAATGTATGTGTGCCGATTAAAAGTAAAGTTTATTCACGGGTTCTTAAAATACGCGTGATTGAATATGCTTAAAATGAATTATAGGTTGGTAACTCTTAATTCGACGTTCCAGTTTTGGGGTTAGCCTGGCTGGTTAAAGCCGTTTATATTGTATCTAGAGGTTGGATTCTTAAAATATGTAAGTTATATATATGTATATATATACCTATCAGCGATTTATAAGGATTTCTCAGTGACATATTTGTAGTATCAGACAAAAGTGACACTGGTGTGACGATATCTTTTTTCTATATCGTCACTGGTGTGACGAGATCACTTTGCCAGAACTACTTTTTTACCATTTTTGTATTTAATGGTGCAGTAGATTGCTATTGCTTTCAACTAGCAAATTTTAGGTGTGTGTGTGGTGGGGATATGTTCAATTTAATATCCTTAAAAAATCACTTATAGGTATGTAATAAATAAAATAATCAACAGTCTTTGGCTGTTGTTGAAGGGATAGCTACGTTAACCGAGACTTTAGAGATATAGGTGTAATTTCTGTTAGTTTGAGAATTAAACGATCGGTTCATCTCCACGATATTGTAAAGTAGCAAATCCCTGAGTTGAAATACATTAGACAACGCGATAAACTAAATTACAACCGTTTGAATCCTTTGTCATTAGGCCATCATATGTGGAGAGATAACTACATATAAGTAAAGAAAAAAATACAATAGTGTTGCGTTGAACCCTCGATATACGTTGTAAAGTAGGCATTTCTTCTGTTTTCCTCCGTCGTAATTTTTTGCCAGTCAATCACTCTGACATACTAGAGTGTAAGCCATGTTACATGGAGCAAATACAAATAGTTCTGAAGACCTGCGCATTTATACATAACTAGTGCAAAAAGCCAACCCATGAAGAGTCCGCAAAATGATATTTGTAAACACGGTTAGAATCACCAATATTGATTATTATTATTTTCAGATATAGTCAAGTAGTTGAAGCATTTCCTAGACTTTTTAAATGTCTATGTAGATTTCATTAGAATGCATGGTGATTTATGTGTGATATTTTATGTTTGGTATATAAAAGAGACAATGTCCGTAACTTTTAGCTTATAAAACACACACTAATTACGTTCACAAACATTACACACTAAACATTATTGAACATTTACTAATTAAGGGGTTTAATGGGAATTCAATCGCGGTACAAAAAAGAAGTGCCGCTTTGTGCGTTTGAACTCGCAGCCCAAACTAATATTGCTCCTGGCAGAGCTAAGCATATTACGCAATACATATTAATGGGCTAATGGCAGTCACGTGATCAGCCAAAGTCTACAGACTTCTTTGGCTCTATGCTCAAGTTTTCATGTATACATTTCACTGAATAAAAGTCAGACAGTTATTTGGTTATGCTCAATATATGCTTACTTACGGACAGTGTCCCTTTAAAGTCAAGTTACGACTTTTATTAAGTTTATAAAGAATTCCTTGTTAATATAAAATTATGTATGTTTTATCCAAACGATGTTTTATCAAGTTTATATAGAATTATTTTTAATATAAAATGTAAATTGAGTATGTTTTATCCAAATGATTGATAGAGTGGATCGTGTTTCACCTAGTTTTCATCTTATTTCATTAAAATTAATTTCTTAGTTAATTTCTTCACTTAAATTGATCGACGAGGAAGAAGGCAAAACGTTTATTCATACCACTCGTTTGTATAACACTGCTTCAGTTTATTTAAATCAATGCATAGCATATGGTTTCAAACTCTATATTGGCAAATAGTCCGACTGAGTCAAATAGTTTCTAAAAATCTTAATATAACAGTATTTATTTTATTGATATATCAAGTATCTTTTGCGATACTCATATTACTGTTTGTATTCAAAAATATTTCAAGAACTCAGAAAGTCCTATTATTTGCTGTAAGTATAAAACAAACGATATCATGTTCAACTATAATACAATAGTGTCTGACCTTAACATATAACAATAATACTCCTTAAGAAATGTGACTGTAAACATTTAAAGGTTTGCCATGCTCCGTCTAGTCATGTCATGATCATCACTGGTAATTTTGATATTGTAGATCAAGAAACTTATACAAGTCTTCTGTTTCTAAAGGATCATAGTATAAACAATGGCTTCTAGGATTGATGTTGATGTGTGTCATGCTCAGATCTCTCAATCCATTAAGAATTTATATAAAATTAATTGAGAGAACAACCCCAACTCCCTAGTAGAAAAGTTCTTAAAATCATAGATACCCGTATTAACAAACCCCGTCTTTTTTCCCCCGAGACATAGATTGTCGTTCCGTAATTGAAAATTGGGAATCCAAAAATATCATAGAAAAATTTGTTTTAGTTCCTGCTGATATAGCAGCTTATCGTGTAATTATTGTTTGACACCTAAAATACGTCAATGTTTTATTTCTGGAATTCGGTAACACTAATTCGTATACTTCCGTTTAGTCTACTGAGGATGCTGTTGTTTCCACGCAAATTACACAGTGCTGTACAGCTTTTAAGGCTGGGGTAGACAAAAAACAAAACAAACTTCCAACTATGTACTGGTTTCCTTAATCACACAAACAACTATATAAAGCCCGCTTTATTTCCTATTCTAACGCCTGCACCACTAAAAACTCTTCAAGCTGAGTATTTCACCAGATATTCAGGCCGATGTCATCAAAGCCTGTAATAACATCTCTCAATATCTGGATGATATATTGCACATTGACAGCCTTTTCTTTTCTACTATGGATAATGTATATATCCTAAATTATTTCAACTTAACTAAGCTAATATGTCTGATACTGCGATTCTTTTCAATATTTACATCTCACGATTATATCTTGATTAAAAGTGGAGAGAAAAAAATAAGCGTAATTTATGACAGAAGATATGATTCCAGTGTTATCACCACTGAGACAGATGTTCCCAACGCCTAGGGGTGACTGTTTCTCATTGTTTTCGTCTTTCTAGAGAATGTCGTCGACTTTAACATTCATAACCTTTGTAAAACTAAATGTGTCCATATTTCCCCGTCTTCTTTTCTGTAAATGTTTTAAAGGCAGAATATGCTTTTTAACACATAAACTGAAACAGTTGACGAAGCACTCGGAAGCGTTACAACGTAGATAATTACGCTAACAAATAAACTAAATAAAATTAAACTGTATTCACTATGCCGAATAAATAGTTGTGCGCTAATTACGCTGTATCCCCTAGACGCTGCGCCGACGCTAAGCACAACACAGAAAGTGTGCAGATCCAAATTGTTTATTTATAGCACAGGTAATGTTTATGTAAACACAAGAGTTAAAGTCGGCGTGCCTTTTTAACGAATCTTACGTTTCTAATCAGTTGTTTGTAATAATGGCTGGGTACATCGGGGGACTTAATGCAAATTTAACGGTATTATTATACACAAATACTTGACACAAAGTCTCTATCATCTCCGTTATGCTGCTCTCACACAGTGGCGAATATGGTGGCGAATGGGCTTACGAATGCAATTCGCCACCAATTCTCAATGATCACAAGGTGATCGCCAGACATTCGTAGGTGTTCGTAAGCATTCGCGGTGGACCATGGGGTGTTGCGAATATTAGGAACATGTTCCTAAAATTCGCCAGGAAAGCATATTCTCAATGCTTTCGCAACATTTTCGTAAGCAATCGCAAGCCATTCTTATTGATGGCAAGGCATTTGTAGTGATCGTAAGACATTTGTAGGGATTTGCTAGCATTCGTCTTGACTTTTCCTGAGAAGAAGAAGTTGACTCGGCGGAGGCTGGCGAATAAGTGACAAAGAGAAACATTGGTAATGGGTATATGCAATTAGCCAAGCATGCGTTGTGTAGTCGTTTCATTCGTAAGGCGTTCGCAAGCATTCGCAAGATTCGCAACGGCATTCGTAAGCATTCGTAACATTCGCAAAGGATTCGCAAGAAATTCAGCAAATTGATTAAGTAATCGTAAGGTTCGTAAAAAAATCGCAAGGATTCGAAAGGATTCGTAAGAATTTCGGAAGCATTCATAAGGCCTCACTTTTTTCAGTATTTCTCCAGGCCAATCTTATCTTTTTCGGCGAATTTGCCGCGAATTTCAAATGTTCATATTCGCAAGGATATTCTTCACTGTGTGAGAGAGGCATAAAGGTTAACAATAAGCATATTCTGACTTTTAAATCGCTCTTTATAGTATATATGCTTGCTCTCAAAAACAAATGTCTTGTCCGCTAATATCGGTAAAGTATTCATGATGTTTTGTTTGTTTGTTTTATGGTGTTTTACGTCATTTTCAACACATATAAGGTTAGACCACTCACTTCTCCTGGGTAGAACCAGTACTTTACACCTCCCGCCATCCGTAGAAATCGACACTTTCTCACTTACAAGTTGAGCTCCCAGTGGGATTCGAACCCGCAGCGGTGAGAGGCGAAGGTTTACAACGCAACGTCGTTAACCATTCGGCCACGGAGACGCTTACGTATTCATGATGTAGATGTGTAATGCACTATTATATGGTTGGCGAACATAACGTGACTTTGGTAAGTATGCTGTGTTTTGTGGGTATTTTTATAAGGCTGGCTAAGAAGTAATTCAGAGACATATCTAGTATTATTGTACTAGTATCACACTGATAGAAAACATAAATTACAAGCAATATTCATTTTGATTGATGGATGCGTTCGTAAATGGCAATATAAAATTAAGTGTCGTCTGCGTTTGACTCGATGCTGATATAAAAGCGTCTCAAACTCAACAGGTAGGCTTATTGGATACTGTTGATGCAAGGATACGCATAATGTATTCATCAAAGACCTCGGTGTTTTGCTCAAGTAAATACAATATGTCTTTCTCTTAAAAATATAAATATGGATCATAGATTAATTAAATAAGACAACAGACGGGATGAAATTGTGATAAGTATATATGTGTGCCGATTTTAATTTTTTTATCACATAGCATGGCTTCTGGGAATGTAATAAAGCAATGACTTAATTACCGTAATACGCTAGTGTATTACATATGCTACCGTAATACGCTAGTGTATTACAGATGCTACCGTAATACGCTTGTGTATTACAGATGCAAATGAGGACCTAGTCGCTGTGTTCGTGTGCAGTAAAACATTTAGTCCAAATTGTTTGCATGGTATATCATACGAAACGTTCAGACACCTTAACTGTTTATCATTTAATTTGAATCGTACTTTATAAAATGCATGTTAGTAACGTTAAATTTGGTTTAAGATGATATTATTTGTCGTGCGAACACGTTACAGCCGCGTAACATAAAGGACGCCGTGAATGTAAACAACAAAACGGCGTCATGATTACTGTTACAAATTGACTCCGTATAGGCAACATTTAAGTGAATCTATCACGTCGTACTTGTGTTATGTGATAAACAGAATCTTACATTCGTAACAGGGTATTATTGACTTAATAAATTCGTTGGATAAAGACATACGCTACTCAACTTTATTTTGACTTTAAAGATGCTGCCATATAATTAGATAAATTGTGTGTTTTCAAATTCTCTTCGTTATTTGGCAAGAATGTCGGGAGGTGTACAGTACTGGTTCTACCCATGAAACGTGGGTAGTCTACCTCCACCACAAAAATATTCGACGGTCATATATAGCCTTACATGTGTTGAACGTGACGTAAAACACCATACAAACAAACAAACTCATAGCGCGCTCTGCATTTAATTGGGCAGAGCATATAAAGTTGTATACATGTTTTAAGACTGAATGTAACGCGATTAAAAAAAGAGAGATAGTTTACAAACTGTTGACAGGATTGCGTAATTCCTTAAAAAACCGTCAGTAACTGATTCAGCTGACGTTTTAATGGGACTACTGTGTTTTCTGTAATGTTTAATGTTTACTGTGTTTTCTGTAATGTTTAATGTTTACTATGTTTTCTGTAATGTTTAATGTTTACTGTGTTTTCTGTAATGTTTAATGTTTACTATGTTTTCTGTAATGTTACCTAATAACCATTCCTGGTACAGACTCGCTTCATTGTTAAAGGGACACATGGCAATCTCCACATTTGACCCCTTTTCGAACCCCTCATACAGCCGGTGTGAATGTTTACATAGATATACACAGGGGTATTGTTACGTATACTCAAATTTCGCACACTTGCTGCCAGTAATTAATTTGACGTTTTTATCAAGCATTAAAATTAAAATCTCAATTTATTAATCCAGTATCATTTTGCCTTTAAACCTTCTTGCATATATTTTTTAAAAACAATTTTGAGATTTCAACTTTTCTTCGTTATTTTACCATATATTTGAATACATTATTGGTGAAATATAATCAATCGTTAGTATTAATCAAAAACAATTTGCTCTATACTATTCTTATAATTAATATTAATGATTGAACAAATGCAATATAATCAGAAAAACTAACGGGATGCCGCGAGTAGTTTTAAAAAAAATCAAGATTGCCGTGTGTCCCTTTAACTGTGATTAAATATACTCATCCTTTATGGTGAAACAATTTCAGTTTAATTGATTACATTGCAGGTATTCTGTTGAGGTTGATGACACTAGTCGTTATATTACTGACACCTCAAGCAGAAGGTAAGTTCGTATAAAACACTATATATATCTCATATCGCCAATTCAAATCCCAGTGTGGATCCTGGTCGAGAAAAAAGTCCAACCTCCACGCAGAGTTATCGTTCCTTGCACTTACATATATCTCTGCTAACTACTAAATTACAATATTTTGGTAAAACCTGTTAAATCGGAATATGTTCGCCTGAAACTTATTTAATTCTTGTGTAAACATAATTTTCAGAATATCTGCAAATTAGATAATGCAAGATTTGAAATAATGCATGGAAACAATTTCGTTTTAATCGGGACTATTTTGCTACAAAAATAATACGTACTTAGGTCTCCTCAATCGAAACGAATATGTAAACATTTCAAACCGAAGCTCGATAGCAAAACATTAGTAAAAAAATTAACTCATAACGTTAGAAATAAATATTGAAATTATTTGATATAGGTCTATATTTTATCTTTGCAGTTAACGCAAAAGGATTTATTATAAACATCGTCATAACGTTTTTGAATAATCATGTGACCTAACCGTTCGCTCTACTTCCTTTTACGTTGACAGAGTCAAATGAGGAACGAGTGTACTCTAGGTAGAGATTGATAAAAGTCGAACAGGAAATGTAACAGTGTCGTAACAAAAACACGCATTCAAAACAAGCAGCAATTATAGATAATAAATAAATTAAAAGCAAAGTATCAGAAATAACAAACAGAACATTACAATAAACAAAGCATTGTCAATAGTGGTACCTCCTTGAAAGGGAGAGTGGCAAAAAAGGCCGCACCCTTTTTCTATTGTCATCCCATTTAAATAATTACAAACTAGGCGGTATTATCACTACCATGTAACCTGTACGGCTACTGTACGGCTAGCCGATTTTGTTGTTTTCAAGATGGCGGACATGTCAACATCCTAAAAGTAAATGCCTTACATGTTTGCTCGTTACTTAATTAATTCGGCGTGACAAATGAATCCTTTACACTCGGCTGCATTCATAAATTTCACATCCGGTCAACTTCCGGTAGGTTGAGATATTCAGTAGGTGAAAATAAAGGGGTTCACTCGGACTTTATCCTCAATCTCTATATGAAAAATGAAATATTAGACCATGATTTAAATTAAATGTATCTATATTGGTGTTTTAGAATTAGACAACACCAAAAGAAGACACAAACAATAAAGCTTTTAATATAATTATCACTACAAACTAGTTTTATAAAGCGCTAAAGTCAGTTCGACACCAACGATAAACACCGAGTTTACCCACTACCAGAATGTGGAGGTCTTTAATTTTATTGATCACTGATTGGTCAAATTATTTTGATGATGTCATGTGAAAGTTATGAATGTAACAAAGGATTTATTACTTTTCAAAAAATCATCGCTGAAGCATGTCAATTTTTGTCGATCTGAAATCGAAGCGAGGAGTCGCACCTGTTTTGAACCATTACTGGATTGTTTCTTCACGGATCGAAGCGACATAACTTGTATTAATTACTTTATCGAAATGACCAGACAACTAATTTCTTGTAAACTAGCCAATAAATAAGCAAATTTCGGATTAAAATAATATTAGGCCGTAGGATGCGTTACCATTAATTTGCTACTGTACGGTGCGTTCAGAATCCAAATATGTACGGTACGTTACACATGTTTGACAAAATTACTGTTCGGTGCGTTATGTATTATTGAAGAGTTTTGGTGCGTTTTAGGGGTAGACCATTTCTATATATTTTTGTTCTTTTAAATAAGAAAAGTTGTTTTATTTTTAGTTTCAGAGTTTCAAACTTTGCAAGTTATAGCAAGACACATAACACGTTTTAAGGATATGTTGCTCTTTCAGATTGTATGCTGAACTTCGTTGTTCATCTACATTTGTGTATCTTGTTACTTATTTGTAATTGCGATTCTACAAATTGCAGATTATAATTAGAAAGAAAAACACATAATATGTTTGTATTTGAAAAATTATGCTTGCCTCCAAGTTTCACCACAGTGTACACTTTTAGAAACTGTCGCGTACCGCCTAAGTATGGTTATCGAGAGTGATTTGGTTTAAACATATTTTATTTCACATGTATTTACACTATTTGTACACAATAGAAGAAAAGGGATTAGAACGAAAGTAAAATACTTATGATGTTCTTTTCTAGGTACAATATTAATTGTACACAATTGATGGCATGTGTTATAACAGCAGTAATTTGATATGCTTATAACATATATCCTGAAGATATGAGCAATGACTAGTGATAACTAAAATAGTTTATACGTATTCCAGAATAGTTGGTTTAATTAAATGAAAAAAACATAAGATAGTAGAGTAATAAGGCATTCAGAGAAAGAAAAAAAATAAGAACAACTTGAAACGTTAAATCAAGTAGAAGAGAATAATATTTCAATGTCATTTTATCATCGTTGCTTGAAATGAGAGTAAATGGGGATTTACACACGGAACATGCAACAACAGAGTGAATGAAACGAACTACTGGATAACTCGTTTTGAGTTGCGTTTCTTTTATATAAATATATTTATGTACCGTCCTGAAGATAAGAATGATTGTATATTTTCGTATCCAACGAGAAATGTTTTCAGTGTTGTGTTGGTAGACGGGGAATTGAATTTAGCAATACATTTCTTATATTGGTGTACTTATTGCAGTTAAAAAAAAAGAAGTGTTCGGCGTTTTCTACGAGTTCACAGGTACACAATGGCGAGAAACTGCCATTTAAACGCATTCTAGTGAACAGTATTTGAAGGTTTCTTTGTTGGAAGTAGTAGTTTAATGGAATGCTGTTACTACGTGTATCACGATTAAATGAGTTTTTGAAAGAAAAACTGTTGCGGCGTGACATGAATCTTCCATTCGCGAATGACAAAGGGGAGAAAAGTGTCGTAGCTATAGTTTGAATGGGCATTAATAGTTTGGATGTTCATGGCATTTCGTAGGTTATATCTAGAGATGTTACCGACAGATGTAGGAACTAAATCAGAGAGTAATTTTGGGATTAAATGGTTGACCATTTTATAAATCATTATGAATTTATGTTTACCATGCCTGTTTCAAAGAATTCCCCCCCAACCGATTTCTCTGTTAGATTGTCAATATAGACACGTTTTGTTGCTCCAGTTATTATCCGTGTATTTTCATATTATATTTTGTTTAATTCATAGTTTTCATATAGTCGAACAGAACATCGACGTATTCTAATATAGGTTTAATATAGGACGTATATATGGGTTCTAGTGAAACTCTATCAAGTTTAAATTTAAGGTTTCGCATTATATTAATTCTCTGCCATGCTTTTGATTTGATTTATTCAATGAGCTTGTGCCAGGATTAATTATTTGACAGATATACACCGAGATGCCTATGGTCATGAACTTCAGTTATCATTTGATCGTACATAAATACAGGCGTGTGGTTTATAAAATTAACTTTGCGTCAAATAAGGAGAGATTTGGTTTTGGATGGATTAAATTGTACAAACCATCTTTCTGCCCAATTTGATATTTTTAGTAGATCAGAATTAAGTGTATTTGCATCATAGATTGGATTATCTGCAACAATAAATACGCCCGTGTCATAAAACTGGCCGTACGATGTAGCCTTGGGGAATACCGGCTTTAATGTTATTCCAATTCAATTGGGTAACAGGTAAGAAAACGCATTGTTTTCTGTCACTACGTTTATTTTGGAACCATTTTAAGAGATTTCCTGTAATACTAGCAGCCTCCAATTTTGCAATAAGTCCATCGTGCCAAACACACTTATACAATTTCTTCTGTAAAGCTGTAAATTCTGGAGAGGAAATAATGGCGATATTCTGTCATATCAGCAAAACCTTTGATCGTGTTTGGCACGAGGGACTTATTGCAAAAAGAATCGTATAATATAAAGTTATATGACAAATGTGAGTACGCAAAATAAAAAATATGGATGTCCGGATAGTAACTGGAGCAACAAAACGTGTCTATATTGACTACCTATACAGAGAAATCGGTTGGGGAACTCTCCATCATGTTTTATAACATGGTAAACCATTTAATCCCAAAATTCCTCTTTGATTTAGTTCCTACTTCTGTCGGTAACATCTCTAGATATAACCTACGAAATGCCATGAACATCTAAACTAGTATTGCCCATGCAAACTATCACTACGACTATTTGCTCCCCTCTGTCATTCGCGAATGGAATAACTTACCTGAAGATTCACGTCACACCGCAACAGTTTTTTTCTTTCAAAAACTCACTAAATCGTGATACATGTAGTAACAAGGTTCCATTAAACTACTCCTTCCCGCAAATAAACCTTCCAATTCTGACTCTAGAATGCGTTTAAATTGCAGTTCCCTCAACAACGACCTGTTTTTTGAAAAATATGTTCGACTCGCCATTGTGTACCTGTGGACTCGTAGAAAATGCTGAACACTTCTTCTTTAAACCCACAGCGGCCTTTTCTGCCACTGACCGTTCAAGGCGGTAGCCCTATTGTCAACCCTTTTGTGTTTGTGATGTCTTATTTGGCCTTTTATTCATCTTTAAATTTGATCTTTGTTTCTGTGTGTATTTGTGGTTGACTGTCGTCCCTGAATGCTGCTTTTCCTGTTCGATTTTTATATATATATTTAACTGCAATAAGTACACCGATATAAGAAATGTCTTCCTAATTTCAATTACCCGTCTACCAACACAACAATAAAAACACTTCTCTTTGGAGAGGAAAATGTATCTTACGACACAAACATTCTTATCTTCAGCGCGGTACATAACTATATATATAAAAAAACGATTTATCCAGTAGTTCGTTTCATTCACTCTGTTGTTGTATTTTCCAAAATGGCAGCACCTTCTTCCGTGTGTCAATCCCCATTTACCCCTATTCCAAGAAACGATGATAAAATGACATTTAAATTGTATTCTCTTTTACTGGATTTAACATTTGAAATTGTGCTATATTTTTTCTTTCATTTTGAATGCTTTATTACTCTACTGTCTTACGTTCCTTTCATGTAATTAAATAAGCTGTTATGGAATACGTATTAAATATTTTAGTTAACACTATTCATTGCTCCTACCTCCAGAATGTATATTACAAACGTATCAAACTGCTGTTAAACATGCCATCAACTGTGTACAATTAATATTGTACCCTAAGGAAAAGAACATCATACGTATTTTACTTTCGTTCTAATATTGTGTACAAATATAGCAAATACAAGTGAAATTAAATATGTTTAAATCAAATCAGTCTCGATAACCATACTTAGGCGGTACACGACAGTTTCTAAAAGTGTACACTGTAGTGAAACTTGGGAGGCAAGCATATTTTTTCAAATACATGAATATTATGCGTTTTACTTTCTAATTATTATCTGCAATTTGTAGAATTGCAATTGAATTGCAATTAAGAAAAAGTAATCTTGTAACAAGATACACAAATGTAAATGAACAACGAAGTTCAGCATAAAATCTGAAAGAGCAACATATCCTTAAAACTATCTAACAATGTGTCTTGCTATAACTTGCAAAGTTTGAAACTCTGAAATTAAAAATAAACAACTTTTCTTATTTAAAAGAATAAAAATATATAGAAATGGGGTCTACAACTAAAACACACCAAAACTCCTCAATTATGCATAAAGCACCGTACAGTAAGTTTGTCAAATATGTGTAACGCACCGTACATATTTGGGTTCTGAACGCACCGTACAGATTTGAGTTCTGAACGCACCGTACAATAGCAAATTTGAAATGGTAACGCACCGTACAGCCTAATAATTTTTGAATCAGAATTTTGCTTATTTATTGCATAGTTTACAAGAAATTAGTTAGCTGGTCATTTCGATATAATACAAGTTATTTGCTTCGATCCGTGAAGAAACAAGCCAGTAATGGTTCAAAACAGGTGCGACTCCTCGCTTCGATTTCAGCTCGACAAAAAATGATATGCTTCAGCGATGAATTTTCAAAAAGTAGTAAATATTTTTGTTACATACTATGCAGACGAATGTTAAGGATGCAAACGAGTGTTAAGGAATCATTTAGCTAACAGTCAGCATACATATCTATGCATGGCACGCCGAATTAAGTAAGTAACGAGTACAAATGTAAGACTTACTTTTCGAATGTTGACGTGTCCGCCATCTTGGAAATAACAAAAACGGCTAGCCGTAAAGTAGCCGTATAGGTTACACGACAGGTTACACGACAAGGGTTATCAGGCGATAGAAGTATAGCACAAAGATGACCACATGTATAAGATTATAACTAGCGTAGAAGTACTCATTGACCTGCGAGAAGCCAGAGCGACAAGAGAATAAACAATTAACGGCACGACAAGACAAGACTAGAGACAAACCTGAAATTTAACGTCCAGAATTTAAGTAGTCCGCATTCACAAAACAAAAACAAGAGGGAAAAGTAGCAGACTCGGTTTTATTGTCTGTTCATGAGAGGTGATATAGGTGGAAAACCTCGCATGCCCACTAGCACCGGCTTAAGCAGTCTATATAAAGCAACACAGATTAAGCTTGATGATCACAAATGACCATTAAGTACTACTGATTTGCAGTCAAGGTGACTTTTACAGTCGCGATACAGCACTTAATTATCTGAACATTAACATACTAACAGCAGCCCAGGATTACAATTTAGGATTTGGGAAAACTCGTCTTAATGTTATTGTGTATGGTGTATAACAGTAACTTCTTCAGTGACGAGAAGCACGGGCAGCCAAACGCATCAAAACATATAACTTACTTAAGATGATGTCTCTTATCTCACGATTTAACAAAACAACAGTCCACAAAATATATTACCTAGGAAAATCTACCATCTAACTGCAAGTATATTTAATCTATGTGACAACTGGAATAACCTGTCGTCAATTAAACATTCAAGAAATTTAGGATTAAATTGATATTAATTAATTTTCCCACTTAGAACATTTTTCAGACTGCTGCCATCTTGGCATCTTGACCGAACCGGATTACATTTCACATGTCCATGATGTTGCATGTTGAAAAAAGCATATAGACAACGTGGGGATGAAAAATAAGTACATACAAATTCTTTAACTAATTGCTTAACTTCATGGGGTTGATTTAAAAAGATTATTGTACACCAGATATACTGAGAGATACTTACGCCACACAGTTTAAAACTATTGACGACCTTGAAAGTTGAATTGGAGTCCATACATGATGTCTGGTACATCGTGACGTCAGCGAAAAAAGTACCGTACGAGATATTGCGAAAGTTTAGCGAGATAATCCGAATTGATCACCATTCGAACACAATCATTAAATTACTTGGCGTTTCGTTAAATGGTTTATGTAATTACAGAATTATTTCAAATGACACTAGACGGTTTCGTTCATCAGTAAATGGTTTCATTTGATGCTGATTCACTAAATGAAATGTTTACTATTTAAAAAGATATGTTGTATGATTTGTGTTTTAACTAAACTATTTTAAAAGACACCAGACGGTTTCGATGGTCATTAGATGGTTTCAGTTGGTACCCATTGAAATGCTTCATCGTTATAAAAATGTTGCAGTGTGGTTTTGAATTTTGTTAAATGAGTTCACAACTTATCTGATGGTTCGAACGCTTTCATTAAACGGTTCCATCTATAATAAGACGTTAAATTAAAAGCCAAAAGTGGTTGAATGTACTGTTGTTTTGTTAAATCCTGAGACACTAGACATCATCTAAAGTAAGTTATATGTTTTGATGGGTTCGGGCTCCATAGAGAAGCCTTCTACATGTATTGTTATTCTGTAATTGTACTATGCTTTTAGAAATCGAGTGCTGTACACAAAACGAATGTACAGCTTCAGAGACATGTATGTTCAAACACTTGGACGTTGGGGGCTTTTGTATTATATTCAGGCGTAGGAAGAGAGGAGAATCACTTGGCGATAATGCCTTCGACGGGACAGAAATGGATCCGGAAATGAGCAACACCGTGAGTGAATATTACAACGCTGGATATTGCATGAGAAACCGTAAGTAATTCGTATTTGTGGTGTACCGGAAGTCAATCAAATCCCACTGAGTCCAATGTAGTCTCGATCATCCAGACCTCTCGCGAGACTTCTCTCAAAGAAGTCCAAACGATGGTCTGGAGTAAAGCTTCTTTAAAAATGTTGACATCAAAACGAGGTGTGGACAAAAAAAAATCACCGGCCTCTGATTGGTCAACTTCAGTTTGTTATGGAAATCCGTGGGAATCACCCCCTACGTCATGACGGCGTCAAAAATACGTGACGTTACGCGCAATGTTGTGCAATAAAATTACTCCAAACATAGTCAGCGGATCACGATTAATGCTAAAAATTAAATTTTAAACATCATTTTGTAAGATTATATTATGTTTTTAGAGAAACTACAATAAAACGAAGTTTATTGTATATTTAATAAGGACGTACACACATCCCATTGGAACTAATGTTGCGCGTAATTCAACGTGCACTTTGATGTTGTAATCAAAATGACGTCACGTCGCAGTCAGTTTTGACGGTTGGCGCCGTCTATCGGTCAACATTTTTAAAGAACAGTGAGTCCAGACGCTCGCTAGCGCTCGCAGTCAGCTTGAGTGTGTCTGGATGATAGAGACTAAGTCCAATGCAACATTGTTCAAGCTTTCTACTTAGCCATTTTTCAAAATGAAGTTCAACCTAAGATTCACTTACATATGCTTAGTCATGAGGCCTGCCTCTCTAGAAAACTGCTGCGAAAGTAGGGGTCATGTGGCATATAAGAAAAGAAAATTCTGATCTTTGTTGACACCGTGAACAAGTGAACAAACTGCATTCATTCGGCACTCCTTAAATGTGTTCTATTTTCACTTTCAAAACTTTCAAGTTGATAAATAAAATCATCATACAGCCATGCAAATGATTCTTAGCTCTCACAAACAAGTCAATGAAGTCATTTCAGCCAGAACAAAAATGGCCTTAAATACTCAAAAATGCCTTTTATCACAAAAAATGTTAAGGATTATATATTTGGGAACTTCTTTCGACTAAACCAGGTATGAATACCACAGTGATTTACTTTCTGTATACGTATAAGAACCCCTAATTGTGAGTGAATTTTAAAACCTCTAGAATATAACGCATAAAAAATCATACATTTTGGCGAATCGGTTGAGTATTGACCAAGATATGGCATTTCAAAAATGTACAGTGCAGTCGACAGCGATGAAAAATCTGTAAAACTGTTCAGAGTTCTAGCTTTTTTAACTGCTATATAAAATGACACTGGGCATATCTGTATTTGGTCCAATGGATAAAATGCTTGTAAAATTCAGTAAACCTGAAGAAATCAAGATGTTTAGTTCCCAAAAGTACTATATAAGTGCAAAATATGCCGAGTTTTATGCCAAATTCAAATTTACAAGGCAATTTGGTGTATTTGTGGCATCATACCTTAATTTAGTGGCACTACATGTATATATAGACATCCCAATTACTCATAAATGCAAGCCTGGTACTAGCTTTTTGATTAAAAGTTATGTGTCTATGACTGGACAGCATACTTTGTCTACAGTACTCTCTGACATTTTCTCAGAAAGTTCAATTTTAGGGAGGTAATGGGAAGGATTTGATGGTGTCACACATATACAACTACGCTTTTGCAAATTATAATGCTGAATTATCATTCCAAATACAACATCTACATTTTAACAACAAACAAGCATAGTTTTGTTGAAAAAATGTCTCCCCAAGTTATCATTTAAAGACTTGAAAAATCTAAAACTCCAAATTACAGCTTTCCGAGGCAAAAAATATGTACAAAAAAAATCAAAACGCGTGAAGTATTTTTTGTCGGAGCTGTAGTCATTCCAAACAGTAAAATACTGTTTAGGTAAGAATCCGAGAGAAAATGAATATTCACATTTCGCCGCTTTATATAAGAACCTCTTACTATTGTGAGTGAGTTTTGAAAACCTCTATTCAGTCTGGCAAAGCCTAGAATATAACGCATAAAAAAATCATACATTTCGGCAAATCGGTTGAGTATTTATCAAGATATGGGCGTTTCAAAAATGTACAGTGCAGTCGACAGCGATGAAAAATCTGTAAAAATGTTCACAATTTTACCTTTCTTTAACTTGGTTTTTGGTTTAAACATATTTTATTCCAACATTTACATTAGTTTGCAAAAGGGTTTGGCCACAAGTTCTACAACATTAGTTACGTCCCGTCCCTTTAACTGTTAAATAAAATGACACTGGGCATATCTGTACTTGGTTTAATGGATAACATGCTTAAAAAGGTTAGTGAACCTGAAGAAATGAAGATGTTTTGTTCCCAAAAGTGCTATATAAGTGCCAAATATGCTGATTTTCATGCCAAATTCAGATTTGGCAATTTGGTGTATTTGTGGCACTAAATGCAAATATAAACATCCCAATTACTCATAAATGCAAGCCTGGTACTAACTTTGTGATTAAAAGTTAAGTTTCTATAACTGGACAGCATACTTTGCCTACAGTACTCTCTGACATGTTTATGGGGTATGTGGAAGGATTTCAACACATATACAACTATACTTTTGCGAATTATAATGCTGAATTATCATTGCAAATACAAATATGTACATGTTAACAACGAACAAGCCTGATTTTGTTGAAAAATGTCTCTCCAGGTCATCATTTAAAGACTTCAAAAATCTGAAACTCCAGATTACAGCTTTCCGAGGCAAACAAGAAATTGCAGCACAGCTGCTGGAAAAAATGTTGGACAATTCTGAACATAATATTAATATTTCAGGGGTCAAGCTAGGGGAGAAGGATAGTACAGCGAAGTGGAAATTCACAATTATTTATATTGCTTTAATAAAACTGGATGAATGATTTATATATGTTGTCAATTTTTATTTAAATATATGATATATCTAGGCCTGTTGTTTCATTTCAAATTAAAGTGTGTTTTTAATTTCATGTTTTAATAATTTAATTTTGAGTGGTCATATTCAATATGCATATCATTATCAGAGAATTTAATATGAATGCCATTAACGGCTCATCAAAACATTATAGATTATTTAGAACCGCCCCTGAGAGAGGGGAATGATACGTGTATAGGCCCATACCCTTACTCTTACCGAAGTTTCTTTGTTTTCTACATGAAATAATGTGAAGTCTAGTCCATTTTGAAAACATTTAATTGCTAAATCCTATGATAATGACCCCGTGCGAGGCCCTTAAAATCTGACAAGCATAGGCTAACATTGCTTGTCGAATTTTAGGTGTGTGATGGTTTTGGGTGGGGTGATAGCCTCTGGTTCGCCCATGTTATTTGGGGATAAGCCAATTCAATCTGTAAGGTATGAATTGAATGTTGTTTAATGACTCATCAACACATTATTCGTTATGCTAGAGAGGAGATCAAACAGGAATCTGGAACCTGACATACTATAACGAATATATTCTTATATATAATTCTTTAAACTAACGTGCTTGGAGGATAGACTCCAATATACAAAACCTCCCAATTTACGTCCCCATCCGACGGACGAGGCTAATGAAAAGCGTCTTGCTGAAGAACACAAAGATGAAACTCAGTGGCGATGGTGAGGCTTTACCCTGGGTTCAGCGGATTTCAAGTTCAGCGGTTGTCTATAGGGCCACGCCAGCCCCTTTATAAATTATGAAGCGGTATTTAAAATATTCCTTTAAACATTTTAATAAAATTGAGACCAGATGCGCGTTTGCGCTCGCAATCATCTTGTGTGTGTTTGGATGACGGGGACTACAACTGTAAATAATTTAACCTTTTGTGAGATACACACATCTGGTTAAATTGTTGTTATACACCTCGCTGCGCTCGGCATTATTTTGGCGTTTACAGCACCATTTCACCATGTTTACCACACTGTCATAAAATTGTTATAACATATGAATTTGTAAGCGATTTGGGGCTCCGCTTCTTGAAGCTTATGGCAGTATGTGATCTATGATTTTTTGTAATTATTCGGGGTCTCGCTTCGTGCGAATTGAAAACGTCAAATAAGGTCAGCTACGAAATTGAAGAACAGGACGAATCATGGCCTGTGGGCTTCGCTTCGCGAAGCTTACCAAAATATTCTTGTTCTAGTTAATGTTCGGGGCTTCGCTTCGTGCGAAGCTCAATACTTTGTAATTATTAATTTATTATGAATTATATAAGACAAGTTTACTCCGGACTACATGTACAGTAACATAGCTAGGCCCAAATGACAGCATATGCCTATGGTTGGGGGCGTGGAGGCATGATCCTCTGGACTTTTTATTTCATTTTAGAATATATTAATTAGGTAAGTAAACTGTCACAGATGTGTATCTGAAAATAACCACATCCCCTTCCCCATATCAATTAGCATTGTTCACACACATGACCGTTGACGTCATGTTTACAATATCGCATGACGTCATGTTTAACATCAGTCGTTGATGCACCAGTTACCCCTACTCCAGTCTTGACGTCACATGCTGCTTCTCACAAGAAAAGTAAGAAATTTACATTAATACGCTTATTGATGCAAGTCTGAATCCGCGTACCATACGCCGTTCTGAAAAATATGAAGCAGGCCGGACGATTAGCCTCGGTCACACGGCCCGCTTCTGATTTCTTCGTTACGCTATGCTTCACGGATCCAGAACCAGGGCCTGGGGAAAATAGGACGTTTAAAATCGCCCTCTCGTTTTGGGCGATTTTGGAGAGATTTTGTGAGATTCAACGAGACTTTCAAAATACATATTTTTAAGTTAATTTAATAATAATTTCTTATTTTTAACTGATGAGAAGCAGCAAGTGACGTTAAAAAGTTTAACTGATGCATCAACAATTGACGTACCTTTATTTACAACATGATGTCACGCAAACATCGACTTTATGCGCGTGAAAAAACGCGCGAATAAATTGTGTTAATCGCTAGTGGGCGCTTTAATTGGCCTAATCTGCCCAGACCGATATCTGCAAGTAAGACATATGCATGATACGGTCTAGCTGACCGAGACTAGCCGGACGATGTAAACTCTGGACATGAAGAACGCGATCGACATAATGTCGTAAATATGAATAAGTTGGGACTTAGCTGCGCGAAGCTTAGTGATAATATAAATGTGTGTTGTTTAATTTCGGGGCTTGCACGAAGCTCTGTGGCTTGTTTGTCGAGCTTTGCTCGTCCGTATTTCGCGAAAGTTTACTCTGTGGATTTTTTTGACTTTTTACGGTAATCGCCGCCATAACCGAAATAGTCTCTATCATCCAGACACACTCAAGCTCAATCGTGAACGCTCGGTCAATCCCGTCATTCCTCGGGATCCCGCCTCGTGTGTATCACGGCGCTTCGCTATGTTCAAAATTGACATTCTGTTAGCCGGAAGACAACGGCACAGAAAATAGTGCAATGTTGCTAAGCTGATGCTACATACACAATATGGCCGCTTTCCACACGTGTTGATGTATGATTTGCGTTGCATGTTTGTTATTTACAATACAGATGAAGGTTTTATCACTGCTTTCAAATAAATAAAATATAGATGGAGCAATCGGCTAAATGGCAGTGCAAAAAATTGAAGATAACTTTGATTTTGAATGCAAATTCGTTTTGGCGGGAATCTGACGCGCGTCACGCTAGTATGACGCAACCAGTATGGAAACCTGCGTATTACATTCGAGTCATGCTGCGAAGCAGTGTACGAGATGTTGCGAATGAGTCAAGCTGAGACTGCGAGCGCTAGCGAGCGTCTGGACTCACTGTTCTTTAAAAAATTTGACCGATAGACGGCGCCAACCGTCAAAACTGACTGCGACCTGACGTCATTTTGATTGCAACATCAAAGTGCACGTTGAATTACGCGCAACATTAGTTCCAATGGGATGTGTGTACTTCCTTATTAAAGACATTTTCTATATTTTTTTCTGCATAACAGATTTTCTTTAAACTTTTTGTACAGTAAGTCTGTTATATATATATATAGACAGAAAAGGCAAAAAAAATGGTAGGTCATCATGCTTGTTAAAATTTTAAAAAATAATTTGTAATGCCACCGTCATGTCAATCTGTCCAAAAAGTTGAACAAGTCCATGAAATAGCTAAATAAGATATTTTTGAAGTCTACTCATTTATTCATTGGTCACAATTCTGCTAAAATTGTATTAAAGTAAAGAACATTTAATTACAATAACATTTAAAGCTCATCTTTATTTAAAACCTATATTTTTTTACAAAATCTGTTGAGACTATAACCACATTTTATGCACAAATTAGCCCATAATGATACAATTTCCTTTTTTTTTTTGTATGTTCACAATAACAGATTTTGTTTAAACTTTCTAAGCACATAGTTTAACACATATAAAAACAAAATGTACAATAAAAATGATAGGTACCCATGCTTGTTTAGAAAAAGAATTTGAAAACCTAATCTATGCTAAAAGGCCAAGTTTTGTATGAAATTATATAGAAATGATATATTTTCCTTTTTTGTTATGTTCCTAATAACAGAATTTGTTCAAACTTCCTAGGGACTTATTTGAACATATATTTAGACAATATATTCAATTAAATTTATAGGTCACCATGCATACTGAGATTTATTATTGGCTTTTGGAACCATACCATTATGCTTAAATTTTTTAATTTTGTTGGAATTTTTACAAAATGCTATATTTTTCCTATTTTATGTATCTAATAATAGGCCTTTATTTAAATAAAGACAATAAAAAAAATTAAAAAATTAAAAAAATTAAAATTCAAAATAAAAATTAAAAAAAGAAATTCAAAATAAGACATAAAAGACAAAAAATACAACTAGACATCAAAAGCAACATTCCTATAAATTTGTAGGAAAATCCATCCAAAAGTTTTAGAAGAAAAGTCGCCCAAAATAGCTGCGCGTGGAAAACTACAGCAAATGCCTTTAAGTATAAAATAAACTTCGTTTTATTGTAGTTTCTCTAAAAACATAATAAAATCTTACAAAATGATGTTTAAAATTTATTTTTTAGCATTAATCGTGATCCGCTGACTATGTTTGGATTAATTGTATTGCACAACATTGCGCGTAACCTCACGTATTTGTTGACGCCGTCGTGACGTAGGGAGTGATTCCCACGGATTTCCATAACAAACTGAAGTTGACCAATCAGAGGCCGGTGATTTTTTTTTGTCCACACCTCGTTTTGATGTCAACAATTTTAAAGAAGCTTTACTCCAGACCATAGTCTCAATCATCCAGACACACTCAAGCTGACTGCGAGCGCTAGCGAGCGTCTGGACTCACTGTTCTTTAAAAAATTTGACCGATAGACGGCGCCAACCGTCAAAACTGACTGCGACATGACGTCATTTTGATTGCAACATCAAAGTGCACGTTGAATTACGCGCAAAGTTAGTTCCAATGGGATGTGTGTACGTCCTTATTAAATATACAATAAACTTCGTTTTATTGTAGTTTCTCTAAAAACATAATATAATCTTACAAAATGATGTTTAAAATTTAATTTTTAGCATTAATCGTGATCCGCTGACTATGTTTGGAGTAATTTTATTGCACAACATTGCGCGTAACGTCACGTATTTTTTGACGCCGTCGTGACGTAGGGGGTGATTCCCACGGATTTCCATAACAAACTGAAGTTGACCAATCAGAGGCCGGTGATTATTTTTTGCCCACACCTCGTTTTGATGTCAAACATTTTAAAGAAGCTTTACTCCAGACCATCGTTTGGACTTCTGTGAGAGAAGTCTCGCGAGAGGTCTGGATGATCGAGACTATCCAGACCATCGTTTGGACTTCTTTGAGAGAAGTCTCGCGAGAGGTCTGGATGATCGAGACTATAACCGAAAAAGTGATTACTAGTTGACAACTTCGCGAGAATTGTCCAAAAAACATGCGAAAAAGTCAAAACGCGTTTAAAAACACCGTGAAGTATTTTTGTCGGAGCTATAGTCATTCCGAAAAGAAAAATACTGTTTAGGTAAGACTCCTAGAGAAAATGGATATTCACATTACGCCTCCTTATAGGTGTACCGGAAGTTAATCAAAATCCCATTGAGTCCAATGCAATATTGAAGTTCAAACTAAGATTCACTTACATATTCTTAGTCATGAGACCTGCCTCTCTAGCAAACTGCTGCGAATAGTAGGGGTCAAGTTGCATATAAGAAAAGAAAATGCTGATCTTTGTTGACACCGTGAACAATCTGCATTCATTCGGCACCTCTTAAATGTGTTCTACTTTCACGTTTTAAACTTTCAAGTTGATCAAATAAAATCATCATACAATCTTAGCTATCACAAACAAGTCAATAAAGTCATTTCAGCCAGAAAAACAGGCCTTAAATACTCAAAAATGCCTTTTATCACAAAAAGATTAGGGATTATATATTTGGGAACTCCTTTCGACTCCACCAGGCATGAATACCCAAGTGATTCCTAGACACTACAAGTGTCACTTGTTGTGGTGCCTACGAAATACAGCGAGGTCGCTGATGTACATGGTCCTGGTGAGTCTTGGTTTGCCTGTAAGGAGATTGTTAGCTCATATATAGTGCAAAGTATTGTGCAAGATAATATTTCAGTTTAGGTTCCTTTTCAGACAAGCCGTTCCTTTAAAGGGGGGACTTTTTGTTCTTGTTTAGCAAGACTGCGTTGCAAAATCCAGTCTTAGGGTTTGGTGATTTCCGTCGGCCTGTCTTTCTGGATATCTGTCTACGTGTTTTAACGTGTTTTATATAATGTAGGCGTTAAACAATAACTACATTTCTTCGAGCGCAGTGTACCATTGTTTTGTGACGATTGCGCAATGCCCCTTGAACATTATATAAAATAATGATTGCACTTAATGACATAGAAGCATAAGCTTAGTTATAATGAATACGTTTATACAAAATTTGAAAATCTAGTCGATCTGATTGGATTGAAAAGTTAAACGCTAAGTTTAGACGACAAAGATGTTGTAGTTAGAAGAGCTATAAAGCTAAAGTTATTGACTGATGGCTGTCTGAGGGTTGGATTGTGTTGCGTTTATATTAACTATTCGTAAACAAGACTTAATTAAATTCTTCAACTTCATCAAACTGTTTGGGATAAAGCCATTTCCGAGAACAGTTTTAAGCGGATTTGTGAATATGTGTATATGGCAAAATAGCCTCGATCAAACGGCCTGCGGATTCATAAAAACATGTATGGTACAGTTTAGGCAGGCCGGGACTACTGGCAGAACTTCCGGATCGCATGGAAGCTTGCATCATCGATTGTGCTTTTACACACTCATTTGCAAATAATGATGAAAAAAACACATAAATTCTGACCAAAGATATCTTTATATGATATGTGATAATACCGCAACAATAACTATCTTTTTTTTTTGCCGAACAAAATATGAATAAAATGCATATTTTGGTTTATTTATAAAATCATAGGTAAAATACGAGCAAACTGTCCCATTATCTGTCATTTTTTAATATTGTGATATTTTTTTTTGCTTTAAGATAAAACATATGATCATATTTAAATTGCAAACGCAGTTTTAAACAATTATGATATACATTTAGTATAATAAGTTGGCTATTCTACGGCAATAGAAACGTATCGGTTTAAAATTGGGAAATAGTATGCACCTAATTCAAAATGTGATTTAAAGCGAACCGCGTGAATTTGGAGATTAGTTTTAAATGCATACGTTCTAAATGACAGTTTCACATAATTAAATCACGCTCTTTCATGATAATAACTTCCCTGAAAAAATAACATCTTAAACAAAAGTGTTACATTATACTGCTGCAGTATGCCATTTATATTACTCACTGCTGCAGCTATGGCATACTGCGTAGTAATGACTGATGCAGTTCTACATATAATTGTGTAAGATGGCTTAGTGATACCTATCGAGAGACTACTGCAGTATGTCAACGCTCATTTAGATGTAAGTTAATTAGGTGAAGGGAATATCAGTTATCAGTTAAACAAATAAATTATTTTAGCAATAATTTTTAGCCGGGTTTTCAAAAACCGGCTTATAGATTGGCGAAAACAGGGCGGACGGCGGAAGGGCGTTAACATTTAGTTTTTGTTGAATCTCAGCATCTTCGTCAGCTTTTAGCTTCCTATCACGAGGTACTGACAATGTTGAAGTAGTTTACGCCGCAACATGGCTTGATTAAAATAAAGTGACGTCAGCTAAATCTAAGGCAATAACTCTGCAAGGCATAAACTGAGCTGCATCAAATGTGCACACCTTCACTTAATGTCGATCATGTATACCAAGTTTGAAAGCAATATCTAGAAAACTATTGAAGTACGAGTTCGCTCCACAAGATTTTTTATACTAAATACAGTGTTTTGACACTGATGACCATGTATATCAAGTTTCATGTCAATATATTTAGAAATATAGAAATAGTTTGCTTCACAAAATTGCTGCAACTGATATAACGACCAACTGACAGATCGACCAACCGAGTGACCGCCCGTAATTGTGACTCCAGTACCCCTCTCAAACTTCGTTTATGGGTATAAAAGTAAGTGTTTCTGCGCTTTGTTCTATAGGAACTGTCAGTTTACCCGATTTCAACAATAACATTTCTAGACTTAAGTCTTATTTAATTGTAATTTCGAAAGCTCCTTTGAACGGATATTTAGTCTGATTTCAATACCTAGATAAATTAACTTCATCCCAATCTTCACCAAACGTATATTGCAATAAATGACTGTTTTTTTTAGCAATTTGTTTACGTACAATCGACTTGTACCTAATAGTTTCAGTTAATATATATCATAAAATATAAGCGTTTTTCATTGGTCTAGAAGCAGTCACTGTGATTAAATAGTTTTGAACAATAGTACATATTTGTCATTGACGCGCTTTTTTTAAAAAACAGCAAAACGTCACGTGACCGTGCTATAGTCGATCTGTGTCAGTGACGCAGCGTCACGTGACCGTGCAATAGTCGATGTGTGTCAATGACGCAGCGTCACATGACCGTGCAATAGTCGATATGTGTCGGTGACGCAGCGTCACGTGACCGTGCAATAGTCGATCTGTGTCAGTGACGCATAGTCACGTGACCGTGCAATAATCAATCTGTGTCAGTGACGCACCGTCACATGACCGTGCAATAGTCCATCTTTGTCAGTGATGCGCTTGTTTAAATGAACAAAGGAAGCAGACACATTGTGTCAGTGACGCAGCGTCACGTGACCGTGCAATAGTCGATTTGTGTCAATGACGCAGCGTCACATGACCGTGCAATAGTCGATGTGTGACAGTGACTCAGCGTCACGTGACCGTACAATAATCGCTCTGTGTCAGTGACGCAGCGTCACGTGACCGTGCAATAGTCGATATGTGTCAGTGACGCAGCGTCACGTAACCGTGCAATAGTCGATCTGTGTCAGTGACGCAGCGTCACGTGACCGTACAATAGTCGATATGTGTCAGTGACGCAGCGTCACGTGACCGTGCAATAGTCGATATGTGTCAGTGACGCAGCGTCACGTGACCGTGCAATAGTCGATATGTGTCAGTGACGCAGCGTCACGTGACCGTGCAATAGTCGATCGGTGTCAGTGACGCAGCGTCACGTGACCGTGCAATAGTCGATCTGTGTCAGAGACGCAACGCCACGTGACCGTGCAATAGTCGATATGTGTCAGTGACGCAGCGTCACGTGCCCGTGCAATAGTCGATCTGTCTCAGTGATGCAGCGTCACGTGGCCGTGCAATAGTCGATCTGTGTCAGTGACGCACCGTCATGTGACCGTGCTATAGTGGATCTGTGTCAGTGACGCAGCGTCACGTGACCGTGCAAAAGTGGATCTGTGTCAGTGACGCAGCGTCACGTGACCGTGCAATAGTGGATATGTGTCAATGACGCAGCATCACGTGACCGTGCAATAGTCGATCTGTGTCAGTGACGCAGTGTCACGTGACCGTGCAATTGTCGATATGTGTCAGTGACGCACCGTCACATGACCGTGCAATAATCGATCTGTGTCAGTGACGCACCGTCACATGACCGTGCAATAGTCCATCTGTGTCTGTGATGCGCTTGTTTAAATGAACAAAGGAAGCAGATACATTGTTTAGACGGCCCACACTCCAAATTTTAATTTTATTAGTAAAAAATCAATATATAATAAAAACAACTATTTAATGCCTTAGAAGTCAATGGATTAGAACTATTTATCCTCGGGAGTGATACTGGCCTTTGTAGGATACTATTGCACTCGGCGTGCCCGTGCAATAGTACCCTTCTCGGGTCGGTAGTCGCTCCCTCTGATAAATAGTTCTAACATTTGACTTCTAAGGAATTAAACAGTTGTATATTATTTGAGATAGTATCGCTTGTAACTGCCAGCACAATAGTAGGCGGACTCGAAGACCTCATATATATAGGATCGCAGTATGCTATGTGGAAAAATACTCCAGAAAAACGGCCACATAGCATAGTGCGTATTTAATTAAACAAACAACATTTAGGAACAAAATAAATCTGGATAAATCAAATAAAACAATTAAATTATCAAGAAAATAAGTTTTATTCATTCTACTATTGCAAAATTTGCAATTTAACATAGTTTTCAGATGTCCTCCTAAAAAAGGAATTTAACAGATTTTGTCTGTTTTATGTCTTATTACACGAAATAATGAACCATGTTCAATTATATATATATATGTAGTTTTATCAAACTGTTTTATTTTGATTATTTAATAATAGTTTTTATTACCATAATCTCAAAATTAACAGAGCACTTCTGCACTTTGCCATATGAAAAAGTACACATGTAGCACCGCGTTACACCTTGCGACGCAGTATACAATACTGCAGCAGTAAGCCATATAAACTGCTGCTGTGAGCCATATTAAATGGCATACTGCAGCAATATGGCATATTGCAGCAATATGGCATACTGCGTTGCCACAGAGCTGGGCAAAGTATGGGAACAGTTTCTTAGGATTCACCATTAAAGAATTGAAGTGGATTTTATAGTCGCATCAACAGCTAAGGTTCATGTCATATGGCGGCTTTCCTGTTTCCAGTGGTAGAGGAAGACCCCAAGTGTCCCCTCTATATGAATATACATATAATTAAGGCATCATTCGTCATCGTCTTTCTTTTTTAATGTTTCAGTATCAAATATTGCTCCGGTTGAAGGAACAGATCAACCAAATGAACTGGAGGACACAACACAGAAGGTAAGTGTTAGAAAAGCATGTGGCATAAGAGCAAACCGCGATGTGTCTCAAGGCTGACATTGTCTAAAGGATAAACTTTTTAACATGTATATTATAAATATGCTTATTGTTCAATTATTTTCAGCATTATCTTTAAAAGTACCTATAATTCCAGCGTTTCAGAAACGATTTGTTAAGATGTACATTATTCTCAAGGTATATATATATAGTCGTATATGTGAGGGAAAACATAAGTCAAAAGCCTGCCATCCTACAATGTCCTCATATAGTGTGTGTAATTGTCTTCACTTAAATCGCATTGAGAGAGAGAGAGAGAGAGAGAGAGAGAGAGAGTAAGGTTTGAGTGAGAGTGACTGAGTGAGAGTGAGTGAGAGTGAGTGAGAGTGAGGTTTGGTGCATAATTTAAGAAATGTGGTCTTAGAAATAGATTACGGCATACGTCTATACCCCGATACGGCATACGTCTATACCCCGATTACAAAGTTATGATCCAGACTGTACAAAGTATCAGTTGCATCAAAACCGAGCGAGAAATCATTTAATTAGGCAGAACGTCGCTCCAGCGTCTCATATGTTTTACCAGTATTTTTTTTTGAGTTTTTTATTCAGTCGCAAACATGTATACATTTTGATCGCAAAAACGGTAGGAGGTCAGTTCAAATGTACGTCAACACGAACTATATTTATCCCCGACAGAAAATTACAACAAGATCACCTTTATCTTGTTGCTCAGTCCGCACTGTACTACAAACTAAAACAGTGTTACCAACTTAGAACGCTAAGTAGGCACATTAAGTAGGCTATACGGCCTACTTGTTAGCCTCAATAAATTGTATGCGTACACAACCTCGTTATTGACCAGAAAATGTAAATAAAAGTACATCCCATCAAAAGGAAATCTCTTACAATAAAGTCAACATCCAAAACACACGTTAAGTGTAATACTTAAATAAAATATAGTATTAATTATATCTCGCGAATACGAAAGTAGGCAATGACTGTATATCAGTGTACGTGTGTGACAAAAAGCACGTGCACAAACGTGCTTCCTTTATCTATAACTATCTTCAAATTGTGTGTGGTATTGACGTTGTACAAGAAACCGTTAATATATTTCTGCAATAAAGCTAAACGAAATAACATAATACTTATTATTTGAGATACAGTCATTGAAATAGACAAGCCATATAATTCATTTATTTAATATCCATCAGAAAATAGATGACGTTTCTACTCATAAAAGGGGATTTATTGTTTGTGAATATGATACATACTCTTAAATGTTAATTTGTACAAACATTTCATTATTAAACTTTAAAGAAAACTCGATTTATTAGATATGGCATTAATTTATTATCCAGATGAATAAAATTAATAATAAATAATACTTTTGTTGTTTAATAAGAAGAGTATGAACTATGGGATGAGTGATTTATTTAATGCAATACGGACATTAGGATAATGAAAGGATGTTCATTTTTCTAATTTACTAGAATAAGATGTGCTACGTGTTGGATTGTGAAGAAAAACTATGTGGAGATGAAGAACTTACCACCTGTCCACTAGTAATCCGGTCGACCTCTTGCTACGTATGTATTACAGATAGCGTCGCCCTGTTCACATGTCAATGGATTTAAAGAGACGTAATTTTAAGCATTAAAATTAGCAACTTAATATGACAGTGTCATTTTGATTTTAAATATGCTTGCATATAATTTAAATAAAAATTTGGAGCTTTCAATTTGTGTCCGTTATTCTACCATAACGTTAACTGTATTACTGGTGCAATATAATCAACATTCATCAATTTGCAAACATAATTTGATTTAAATTATTTATCTCTATTATTAATGATTTGCAAACTTGCAAGTTAGGTAAAAAAAAATAACGGGACGCCGCGAGTTTTTAGAAAAATCAAGTTTGCCGTGTGTCCCTATAGCACACCATGCATTGTAGTAGGTATTGTACCACTATTGCATTTCCCATAGGCCTCCATTGTAGCCATTTGGCATATAACCCCCTTATTCCTATATCCGAACGAATGATAAAGCCTAACTTTTTTGAAGAACTATCTTAGAGGCACTTAAAAATGACCAGCAAATTGGGGGTAATCTGATGCTTTCAGCCTCTAATATTTCACTGAACGTGGGCGCCCCGGAATGGCAGTAAAGAAATTTTAGTATTCATAAAAATGCACATTTCAGTCAAAATATCCTAAATCATCATGTTTTATGATGAAAATATAACATTTGATGTTTTATGGGGATTTGTTATGATTTAGGTATTTTAATCCAATCAGAATCTACCTTACAACCTGACTATATGCCCAAATAGACGCTATATTTTTTTCAACCAATCAGAAGGCCCAAATCAATCGTGGTATCTGGCCTAGTACAGTAAGTATTTTCAACATGGCGGCTAGTATAGGTGTGAAAGCGCTAATTAAGTGTAAAAATGAGAATTATTGCTGACCTGGCCACTTGAGATAAAGTATGGATAATGTAACACTGTCATTTTCATGAAGTAACATCACTCTCCTTTTGAAAAATGACCAGAAACCATGGGGTCATCATAACATGTAAGAGAATCACGTATTGTTGTCCAACGTAAGTCAAGGTCACAGCTGTTTCTCGCAGGGCAGTTCTCAATGTTTGTATAATGTAGCTATGCACTCAATTTTGAAACATTTTATATTAAAAAAACAAGCAATCAAAAGTCATAAATACGCTTCTAAAACAGCAACAAAATAGAGGTAGCAATTTGTCAATCCTTTTCCACAAAAAGCGATTTTTCTCCAAAAAAAAGAAAGTGGGAACTACTTTTAGTAATAGTGACATCGTATAAACCTCGAAGCATAACTAGTACAAGTGTAGAAGACATTAATAATCCCATTGCTGATCCTAGCTGAGACATTGTGGTAGAAGACATTAATAATCCCATCGCTGACCCTAGCTGAGACATTGTGGTAGAAGACATTAATAATCCCATCGCTGACCCTAGCTGAGACATTGTGGTAGAAGACATTAATAATCCCATCGCTGGGGCGGGGTAAGACATCTCAATAACTTCAGCTGTTTTGCTATTAAACATCATCCTCAGTTAGATTGAACTGGAGTACACGAATTAGTGCTCCCGAGTTCCAGAGATAAAACAGTGACGTAATGTAGGCGTCAAACAATAATTACATTATTAGCTGCTTTATCAGCAGGAACTAAAACAAGCTTATTATGAAGTTGATGAATTCCCAATTTTTAATTACGAAACGAAAACATAGGTCTCTGAGGAAGTAAAGAGGGTTTAGCATTATAAAAGTTAATACGGGTAAGCCACCTTTATTGGGCTCGTTGATCCCAAAGGACCAGTAAAAATAACACTGCTGTAGGTAATGTAAGAAGCAACACCTCTCACGCCCCTTAGAACCGGCTTAAAGACATTTTTTATAGTTTTTTCTGCATAACAGATTTTCTTTAAACTTTTTGTACAATAAGTCTGTTATATATATAGACAGAAAAGGCAAAAATAATGGTAGGTCACTATGCTTGTTAAAATTTTAAAAAATAATTTGTAATGCCACCGTCATGTCAATCTGTCCAAAAAGTTAAACAAGTCCATAAAATAGCTAAATAAGATATTTTCGAAGTCTAATCATTTATTCATTGGTCACACTTCTGCTAAAATTGTATTAAAGTAAAGAACATTTAATTACAATAACATTTAAAGCTCATCTTTATGTAAAACCTATATTTTTTTACAAAATCTGTTGAGACCATTACCACAATTTATGCACAAATTAGCCCATATTGATACAATTTCCTTTTTTTTTTGTATGTTCCCAACAACAGATTTTTTTTAAACTTTCTAAGCACATAATTTAACATATATAAAAACAAAATGTGCAATAAAAATGATAGGTCCCCATGCTTGTTTAGAAAAATAATTTGGAACCCTACCCCTATGCTAAAAGGCCAAGTTTTGTATGAAATTATATAGAAATGGTATATTTTCCTTTTTTGTTATGTTCCTAATAACAGAATTTGTTCAAACTTCCTAGGCACTTATTTGAACATATATTTAGACAATATATTCAATTAAATTGATAGGTCACCATGCATATTGAGATTTAATATTGTTTTTTGGAACCGTACCATTATGCTTAAATTTTTTAATTTTGTTGGAATTTTTACAAAATGCTATATTTTTCCTATTTTATGTATCTAAGAATAGGCCTTTATTTAAATAAAGACAATAAAAAAAAAAAATTAAAAAAATAAAATAAAAAAAAAATATATATTTAAAAAAAAATAATAAAAAAAAAGACAAAAAATAGAACTAGACATCAAAAGCAACATTCCAGTAAATTTTTAGGAAAATCCATCCAATAGTTTTAGAAGCGAAGTCGCTCAAAAAAGCTGCGCATGGAAAACTACAGCAAATGCCTTTAAGCTATTGTTGATCTTCGCCTATAGTTGGGAGATAGTCTTGGTATGTTCCACACAGCTATAAAAAGTAATGCATATCCCAAATAACCATTCTCGTTCATGTATGTGGTAAGTCTCTTGGATTATTCAGAAACTAATATATTGCCTTCATCGCTCATCAGCGATATTGTTCTGAACTGTGTGATGTCCTTTGCATGTTTTTTTCCGTCGGAGCAAATATTCCGTCAGCAGCCTGCCAACAAGGGATTACTTCTCCTTCCGCTATACAACCCTTATCAATCCCCATAATCGACGCAGTAGTTTGGAACACATCCTTTTAAGGTATTCCGCCTGGCTCAATACACACACACACGCACGCGCACACACACGCACACGCACGCACACACACAAACCCTGTATCGCGGAACACATTTTTGGCCATCGTTATATATATTTAACCTTGAGCGGCGATATTTCCATATAATGGAAGGCTTATATGACCGTATTATAATATACATGTAGTATTTAATATAATTTCAGATAAGAAGGTCGCTTACAGATAGTGGTGTCCACGTCAAATCAGGGTGTCGAACATATTGCGAAGATCGAGCTTTTAGTACAGGCACGAGTAATGAGACGTGCTGTAACGACTCGAAGTGTAATGATATTGGTATCAGTAAAAGCACAGCCACGTGGGGACCAACATATGTTTCTGTGTATTCTATTTCCATGGGAATTTGCTTCATGAGTTGTCTTATCTTACAGAAGGGGGAATATGTGTGGCTTGTTTAGTAGTCGTCCAACATGTTTAACATCAACGTCAGCTGTATGTTTAGCTCAGCTTGCTGTGGGTATATATGTTTTATTATAACTGTTGGCGTCTACAGCCTCTTTAGTATGACTTGTTTACAATTTATTGAGTGAAATATCATATTTTGTCTGTGAGACAAAACCTTTTCTTATTAGCTTGGTTCTACCAATAGGGATCAATCTCAGTGATATACTCAGCTGCAAAAGGAAGTGTACACTTTGAAAATGTTAAATTACACCCCTATCCTCTTTATCAAGCCACAGTCCCTTAATGATTCAACCTATTGTAAAACAAATGACAATATAATATTGGCAATGGAATGATAACAAGTTTGGTACCAAACATGACATATTAATTTTGGCATTTATAAAATTAATCCTGAAAAAAGACAATCGCAACTGAGCTGTGTACACTTTCTTTTGCAACTCAGTATAGTATGTCCTAAAAAATAAAATTTACATATTGAAGGATTTTGGGACAAACAGTTCATTACTTACACGGTATGTATACAAAAGTATATATATTTATAACCGTCTTGGGTGGTTTACAAAATATATGACGTCATTGAGATGTATCCATATTCCGGTGCATATATTCTGCGAAATTGTGAAGTCTTTCTTTCAGAATAAAACCTTGTTGTGATGGCATCGTTTGTTGTTTCTGGACATAGCATATTGTCATAGTATTAAACATAAGTAATGCTACCTATGCTTGAATTTATAGATGTTAAAGCAGTTATACACATGTACAATTGTATTGTTTCTGTGTATTTACGTATTCAGCAGACTGCCTTGTATATATACGTGTAAGATTGCAGTCAGGGTCTGATTGTTTGAAAATGTGTTAGCGGTTTTATTTATAGGGAAATCAGTAGTTAATGCCTTAAGGAATATTGGTCGGCCATCTTTAAAAAAATCCAAAATCGATGGGACACGGCCGAGTGCAATTTTCAACCAATTACATATTTGAGGCATGAGCAATGTCAATCATATGGTACATGATAGTAATGTAACGCTAAATTGAATTGAACATTATATTAGAAATAATACTTATATGGCAGAAATTGTGACCTTATATCCGAAAGGTCTTAATACAATTTTACTTGTTGTTTTGTTTTTAACGTGAAATAAATTGGTCCATAGAATAGTCCATGTATTCAACGAGAGCAGATGAGTCATCATTTCTGATTAAAATAAGCCATCTTGTCTTGCCGTACCCTTTATGGTTTGTTCTCTTGTTGCTCTGGCTTCTGAGTACTTGTTTTGTGGCTTTCTAGGCATTTGTTTTGTCTCGCCTTTTCGAAGAAAAAAAGAGACATAGGTGTTGCTTTTCACAGAAATTTGCCCATGAAGTCTAGTTGATCCTAGCAAATATTCATGTTGATGTGAAATCCAAGATAACGGCCAAATCTAAAAAAAAAAATCCATAATATATAACTTCAAATGCGCTGAAGCCAAGATGATGGTTATTTGGACAGTTCTAACAGCAGTTCGTAAGACGATACGATGACAGAACCATCTGTAGTTCATCCATCACTGTAAGAAACGTCCAGGATATATGTTATCCCCGTGAGGCGTAACCAAAAAACGAGCCCCCAAATATAACAGGTGGTGAAAAAATCGTTCCTCAACGGGGACTCGAACCCGGGGTATCTGGTTTAACTGCAACTGGAATAAACACAATCTTACTACATGAATATCATTATAACTTGTTTTGTTGTTTTGTTGTTTGACTATGATTTTAGTTAAGAAACATATTTGTTGTTGATGTGCCTGTATTTCATGGTTATTGGGGTTTGTGTGTGTGTGTTATGATTTTAGTTAAGAAATATATTTGTTAATGTGCCTGTATTTCATGGGCATGGGGGGGGGGGGGGTTGGGGGGGCTGTATGGGCGTGTGTGGATGGGGGGGGGGGGGGTAAAAACCATTGACAATCAAAAAATGTATGTTTCAATTACTTTTTCACAAAATAAACAAAAAATAAACAAACACGTTATCCACGCCCAATTACACCAAAACATACAACATTATATATTGGGTAGTCTGGTACCCTTCTCCTACTGCAGTCGCTACTCTCTCTTCATGCATGCACGACCCACGGAGATAGAGTACCGAGCGCAGTAGGGTAAGGGTACGAGACTACTTTTTGAGCGCTAACCATTGTTTTTCTTCAAATTATTGGGAGACCAAAGCATACTCGCCCCCCCCCCCCCCCCCACCCCCACCCCCCACACATACACGCTGAACATTCACCCCCACCCCCTCCCCCTCAATAATAGCATACTCCCCCCCCACACCACACATGCACTGAACATTGCCCCCGTACACTGTGACAATTGAACCCCCCTCTCCCCCCCCCATCCCCCCCCCACCCACCAACCGCATTTGATTGACATATCTATATGATAAAGTAAACACCGTCCATGTCATTTATAGTAGAGTAAGTTCGCATTACACCTTAACTGGACATGCGCAGGACAACGACCATAGTTAAACTATATCCTTCAATGTTAGTCTAGTACCCTTCCCATATTGCGCTCGTTACTGTCTCTTCGCGAGCGCAGTAGGGGAAGGGTACCAGACTAATAACGAGCGTCATATCTGAAAATAGCATGACCTAGTTTTAAAGATATGATGACATATACCAGTTCATCAATACGAGAGGGATAAGAAAACAGAAGGGTTTCAACGTTTATCCAACTGGATGTAAAACAAAGGTAAAACAAATTTAACATTCAAATAAAGTGAAAATACGTACAACTAACAAACACACTCAATGTTAGCCAGTTTTGTTGACATAAGTGTATATAGGTTACTGGGTCTTTCTATCAACTTAGTATTCACACGATGGTTCACAAAGGATATTTTAAACGAAACGTTAATGTGGATCTATTTCCGTTAGTTTATGGCGATCTAGAAGGATCCAAATACAAATTTCGCATTAAGCGTGTTATATGTATTAAATTAAGCCTAATGTTACCTTGAGTTTAATTATTGTTAATGAGAAAGCTCACGACTCGGCTGCGTTTTGTTGCTAAATCATAATATGGGGATTATATTACTAAAAGTTTAATTTATAATTCAAACAAAGTGTACTTCTATCACAAAACAAGATTTTACAAGAGCCTTAACGTATCACGAATTAATGATTTATACAACACAACTAGCCAAGTCGAACTAGATATCGGTCCGAGCGAGGCCGTCGATCGAGGGTTGATAGTATTTGGGTTTATTGGTCTCCCACGTTGAATTTTATTATTATTTATTTACATGTACTTTAAATTTATTTAAAACGAAGACAATATTAAGTTAAAGGGAGAGACGCAATCTTAGCGTGTTTTTTTTCAGCCACCATTCAGCCACAATCTGGTGACCTGTTTTTCCCCGTCATAGGATTGTGGGGTTAGGGAGGGCCAGACAACATTACATAGGGAAAAAAGTACTCTGAACGGGTGGGGGGAGGCCCCTTATGACCCCGGCTCCTACTCCTATGCCTATGTATTTTGTAGTTGCACTTAGACCATCCAAAGCAGACACCTTATGTACATTATGTCATATAATCATCAAACCCCTAATCCGACTAAGTATGCAGTATATTTAGTCCGGGGCTGATTATGAGAGTCTCAAGCGCCCGTGGGCCGTGTGATGACCCCTCCGTCACATCGTACAACGCGTAAATATAAATAAAATCAAACTATAGACGTTTTCCTATAAAACTTTCATTCATCTTTTACACATCAATAATATATAGATTATATAGAGTAGATTATCTTACTGGGGAATACTTGTATCTAGAATTATAACACATTTGTTCAAGATAGCTAGATTATATGGCAGCTCTATAAAGACGAGCACAGAGCTGACTGCTAGACACCGTCGTGATATGAATGAGTGTTAAACGGGACGTTAAACCCCGGACGGACAGACAGACAGACAGACTGACAGACAGACTGACAGACAGACAGACAGACAGACAGACAGACAGACACCCCGGACAGACGACGACGCCAGTCAGCCAGCCAGCCATCCACCCACCTACCCACCCATCTTGAGATTGAACTACTGACGACATAATTCGTCATAATGAATGATCTGCATTATGACTAAGTTGTTCAATCTCAGTATCTCGATTACATCAGATTGCCGAAAATAACAGAAATATAATTTTGGAATGTAAACCGGATATGCAGACAAATGACGAGTAGATTTAAATTGCACTTTTGTGAAAGGTAATAATCAAAAAAATACAATTTTCTGTGAATATACATACAGTTTTCTTTTTCAGTAATTGTCAATGATGTTGACACTTTACCTGACAGTTTATGCGAATTTTCTGTTTGCATTGCGTCTGGTTTTAAACATTTTTAGATATTTGTAAAAGTACAGATTTGCGTATTGGGAATGGACGTGTTACTTATTATAGGTGCACTCACACTTTTGTATAGGTGCACCAACATCTGTCGTTTTGTCCCCGATCGTACACCATAGAGGACGCGGGCATTGGTGATTTTTTCATTTATATCAAACGTGGGTAAACGTTTAATTGACTAAAGTGTATGATTTTCCCCCACATCTACCAATACAAATCAGTTTTTTCAATGCAATATGATAACACTATTACACAAGCTGAATAAATAAAAAATGATAAGCTCGAATGGGATAATAATACAGATGATCTATTTAACATAGATTATGCGAATAACTAATAATAGTGTCGATAAAAATGCTGACATAAGCACTCTGTTCAATGATCTGTATTTAGTATAATTAGACACAGTATAAACCGGTTCATCTGTATATTCATAAACACACCCAATTTATATAAGCAGGATACATATTTGACGATTAAATACATTTTTCAATATTTTAAATGTAATTAATGTAGCTGATGATGTATCCCTTCCTTTAATGGTCGGTATATTGTCTCCAACCCATGTCTTTAGGACTTTATACAGTATTGTATACTTGTGAAAGGTTATTGTTTGTTCAAGTATTATTTTACCGGTGCGTATGTTTTTATGTGTAAACGCGAAAGTGTCAACGTGTACCTAATCAGTGTTGTCTTTTTGCTACATCACCTATTTAAAGGACACACCCGACTTCTACAAGCAATGCAACAAATCTAGGACGTTATTATATATAATATTTTACTGGAAATTTTCAGGGTTATGTTTTTATAAATCCATCTAAATTATGTACAAAATAAAATGATTTTTGAATGATATAAGTGGTTAGATCGAAGGTTATACATATTCATCTCTTGTAAACATGTTCACGTAAGCTCATTATAGTATACGCCCGTTTGAAAAACGGATTGTATTATGGTATGGGGTTGTACGTCTGTCCGTAAACAATTACGGATTCCAGACGATAACGTTTAAACCATAACACCAACGCTCATGAAATAACTTTAAAGTTCATGGTGGTCATGACCTTGTATGGAAATAACAATTCTGGACAATAACTTCGAACCCATAAAACACACTCATGAAACGTCATAGGTAGTTAGGTACATTGACCTTGTTGAAATTACCCTTTTGTTTTGGAGTCAGGGGCTCAAAAAGATCAAGGTCGCCATGACCGTATGTGGAAATTCACATTCCAAGAAATAACTTTGAAACCATAACACTTACACTCATGAAACTTCATAGTTACATCTCTCTTGGTGGAAGGAGAAATCCTAATGTTTTTGGAGTCGGAAGATCAAAACTCAAGGTCGTTATTTCCATAACGCCATGCCGTTTAGGAAACATTCATTATGCGCAATAACTTCGAAAGCATAAACCAACTAATATGAAACGTCATTGGTACATTACCCTTTGTGAGAGGTGGAACCCATATGTTTTCAGACAGGTGGTTATACACGGCCAGACGGCGGTCAGACAGTCAAAGGTCAATGTCGCCATGACCTAATATAGAAATACGCATTGTAAAAATCGATAACTTTGAAAGCATAGTATCCACACTCATGACAATTTCTAAGTAAAAGGTGGAACCCTATAGTTTTGGGGGTCAATATATTAAAGTTCAGGGTCCTCAGGTGGCTATATGTATTCCACGGACTTCATGAAGCTTCAAACGTACATTGCCGTTGATCAGAGAAGGAACCTTTTTGCTTTTAGGTTCACTAGGTTACAGGTCAAGGTCACCAGTACATATGTCAAGTGATAACTCCAGCAGTATAATACCTACACTCACGAAACTTTGTAGGCACACTGACCTTGGTGAGAGAAGAAGGCATTTTGCTTTTAGGTTCAGTAGGATATAAAGGTCACATTGACCTGACAGTGACCGAATCCTGAGAAAAATGTTCCCCACTGTAACGTGTCATTTACAGAAGTAGTAACCGTGTTAAAACAACGACCCCTATTAATTTTTTAGTTAGTAGGTCAAATGTCCCTGTGACTTGACTATGGTTACACAACAACCCCTGTCAGTGTTGTTTTTTTAAGTCAAAGGGCAGGGTCATATTAACCTGACACCTAGGACATGCGTTTACCATAAACCAAACTTAGCAAACGGGGTATCATGCCCTGCTCTTGTATGTAATTTGAAAATACAATAAAACCAAAAACTTTGTTATAAATATACAGATCTACTGATAGTTTTACCATTAAATACTTCAGTTTCTGTATACTCACTGACTTTGTTCCATGAAAAAACCATGTGTGATTGATCATGTATACTAACAAATCATCAGTTAAGTCTCAATAGTTGCACGGTACTGGTGCGTTTATGTGAAAATAGGAATTCTTGTTTAATACAGTAAAACGTGTCCAACTGTATGTTTCTAAAACCATAAATATATTGAACATTAATCAAATATAAGCATGTTGGTATGCACATCTACTTGTAATGTTATTTAAAACAACTGTGACTGTTTCAAGATTAGACTGTCGCAATTGTGTAAAAATACTAATCGAAACTGCAGCGCGTACATATAGAAACTGTCACATCGTGATTTTATTTAAGGGTGTTAAATACATTTAACTGACATGAAATTAAATTATTGTCCAGATTACTTGCTATCAGTACCTATACACACATTGAGATACAAAATTTCACCTTGTGGATGATCCGAAATAGTTATTAAGAATATGATGTACAAAGTGTGATTTGCGGGTATGTAGTTAGCTACTAACAATGACCAAATGCATAGGTCGAAACTACAACAAGTTCCATTTGTTAAAACTAAAATACTTGTGATTTGAAGCTACTTTTCTGGGCCCTGTATAATTGCACGTTTCGTGTATTCGGCGTTACTAAACATATGTAATATGTATAGCATAATTGTTCCAGTATATGCGAGTTATACTGCTTCTCGAGGGCCGTAGGCCAATGAATCGCATACGAGAAAAATATATGTTTTGTATATTAGACATGTATAGTCGTTTTGATTGACAGATTGTAAACATTACAACTGCGCGCCATGGTATAATTGCCGAATCTGTCATTTATAGCACAGCTGACATAAACTGGCATTTATATCACGGTTTAGGCTCAGACCTTCAGGTTTATGAAAATTATATCATAAGCAAGAACAAAGGAAAACCATTAGAGCTATAGTACAAACGACAGGTAAACAAAGGCCCAAATCGTAAATATGTAAGCCCATGGTTTACGGATGAGTGCGAGACAGCACACAGTGAACTTTCAGTCTGCGATTACGCAAGAGTTTGAGGACAAATGAAAGTTATTTATTGGTTATTTAGAAACGTAGATATTATTGCAAAGCTAAACGTCAGGGAAAAGGTCATCTATAATCCAAACAGAGAACAATGTTAAGTGACTCTGCTAAAAACCACCCACGAAAGTTTTGAGATTGTATACGTAAGTTAAAGAATAAAAAAAGGATTAATACTATTTCTAGTGAGGATTTCGACGAGCATTTTAAATCGCTGTTCACTGCTGATAATATTTTCACTGACACTAATGTTGAAAATTATTTAAATAATGATGAAAATCGTAATTATTCCGTGTGATTTCTTGAAATTAAAAACACAATTAGTATATATTCTAAAACGGAGGAAAAGTGCCGGTGAAGATTTATTGATACCAGAAATATTCATTAATCATGATGTTATTTTTCATGTATGTAAATAGTTCTTACCCAGACAGTAATTGCAGTTGCTCAGTGAGTTTCTAAGGAGACTCATTAGTATGGCCTGTTGTTCGTCTGTCAGTCCGTTTAGATTTTTCTATAAGAAAAATAAGATTTGTCGGCTATTATCACTACATTCCTAATGTATTATTGAGAGGCAGTATTTTGTTTACAAACATATTTGAAATGCATGTATATACCATGTTTATCTAAATACACGTCTATTGGTTTATTGAATAGCAACAGAAAAGATTAATGCTTCATGTAAGTCTAAGTCTAAGTCGACAACGGAGATTTTCCATGTGTTAACTAAACAACAGGAACGCTTTGTTGAAAAATATGCAGATAAAGTGTTGCATAATTAAATAATTATGCTATTTATTCATTTTTGTCTCACATTTTGAGAAAAATGCGAGACATAGGCGCCGCTAATGTTAGCTGGCTCGACGGCGTCAACATATTGTATTATAACTTTTTTGTCCTTGAGAGTAGAATGTTAAACTTTCATATATAACCTACTGGTCATTGTCCGTCTTAATGCCAATGACTTCCAGCCCTGGGTCCCAGTCAAGGTCACTTAAATGCATGTACGTACCGTCACCAAATGTTAACGCAAATATTGAAGGTACATGTATTTAAGTGACCTTGACTCCGACCCAGGGTCGGTATTGACATTAAGAAGGACAATGACCAGGAGATTATATATGAAATTTGATCATTCTACTCCCAAGGACAAGAAAGTTACAATGCAATATGTTAGCGTTAAGATTTTGGTAAAGTTTTTTGTCAAGGTTTTGGTTAAATTTTGCGTTAAAGTTCTTATAACTTTGTAGTCCTTTGGAGTTGAGTGTTCAAATTTCGTATATAACATCACAGGTTATTGGTCTTCTTTTTACAGTAACTATCAGCCTCCAACTGCTGACCCTGTGTCAAGGTCAGTTGCCTTTTAAATACCTGTATCGTCTCCAAAAGAAATGTGTTGAAGTGCGTTAAATTCGTATAACTGTTTTGTTCTTTGGAGCAGAGTATATAGCCTCCTTGTCATTGTGCTTCTTAGTTCTTCTTAATACCAATAACTTCCAGCTCTCCAACTGACCATGGGTCACAGTCAAAGTCCCTTAAATACATGTACCTTCACCAAAACAAATGTGTTAAAGTACGTTAAATTATTATAACTTTTTTGTTCTTTGCCCCAGAGTGTTCCAATTTCATATATAACCACCTTGTCATTGTCCTTCTTAATTCCAAGAACTTCCAGCTCTCCAACTGACCATGGCTTGGAGTCCATGGGTTTAGCCTCAAATTGACCCAGTGTTAAGGTCAGTGGTCTCTTAAATACATGTACCGTCTCCAAATTTCATAATACGTATACATGATCTCCAAATTAGTAAAACGAGCACGTTAAAGAACCATAGGAATATATTTGATAGTAAGGGTAGAGCAGGTTCCTGGTTTCCTATGTATCCTTCCCCTCCCTCTGGGGTGGCTGTAAACAACCTGTAATATGTTGATGAGCCGTTAAAGAACATCTAATTTGATTCAGTTCAAAATTGTTTTGTATAGATAATAAATACATGATACAATTATTGTAATTTTTAATGTATTGACATGCCAAATTTTGAGTTTACAAATGCTTTAAAAATGCTAAATATGATTTAGAAATGTGTTATTAAATCTCTTTGATAGAATAATGATTTGAAAAAAGCCATGTTGGAATTTTTATACCGAAATCTGGCATTTTATTGCATCACAAGCAGATATCAGCATTAATTTGTGATGACATGTTCATGATAAAATAGGACATATGCTTAGATTAAAATGTCAATTTGTGAGAGCAAAAAAACAAAAGCCTCTGTGTAACATGATACTAGTGGATATTTTTGCAGGCTAAACAAGTTCAATATGAAATTAACTTTTTAAAGGGACACTGTCTATAAGTAAAGCATAATGAAGTAACAAGCTGATATGGACACACGTCTATTTTTTTTGACTGAATATGGAATGGTAATGTCTGTCCATTCATCAATATTTGCATTTATTTCATTTTATGAAAAGCTATGAACGCTACCCTTTTGGATGCAGACAAAGGTACTTGATGTTGCATAAACCCTCGATCTTACCAAGATGAAGGTCATTTGAACCATGTTTGGTGGACACGTCACTTTAGGCGAGACACCAGGTTACGTGCAACTCTTGAGTTTTCAATATCCTCCCAGTCACAAAGCAAATTGCAAATATTTGGGTCACCGACTCCTGCTAGGTTCTCTAAGTCCTCACACTGGTGTACTGTTTTACATAGACTATGCCGCTGTCCTCCGCTCTCTGTCGGATCATTTCTGCATCACGGTTGTTGTTGACAAGTGACGTATACGAAGTATCTTTTTAGACAAATACTTGTGGTACAAAATCCCCAATATGCTTGTAAGGTGGCCTAAAGTATTCTTCGCCTAAACATCTAGGACAAGTTCGGAGTGGTCATTTATGCTCTTGATGAACACCTCTTTATCGTTAGGTGGAATAATTCTCGATAGCTGTTTATAAACTGACCACTTGCAGGCATTGGCTACTCTCCTGTCCGTATAACTACAATAAATGTAGACGGATGTGTTAGTGTAGCGAATGCTCGTATTTCCAGATCAGTACCCCAAGTTCCATCATCCTGCATCTTGTAAATAGCGATTACATTGTTTTGACTCAACTTGAATCATAATTGTGTCATTCTCTTTTATAAATTCCAGGATTCCTTTTATGACAACGTTGTGGAATGTTTGAACCCTAACGCCCGAACGCCTGCTGTGTTCGGGACACTCCAGTAATTATCATAGTAACAATACTAATAATATATACTGATAAGGGAGATCCTTTGGGAGACTCGGTGTTATTGAGTCTGTTCATGAGAGGTAATGTAGGAAGCTACACCTCTCACGCCCACTAGTACCGGCTTAAGTGCTTTTATACTTCAAAGCCCTAACTACCAGTAAGAATAACACTACTGATTCATAGTACGGGGATACTTTTTACAACCCTTCTAGGGACCATCACTGGCGCTGACGGACAAGGTCATATTTGGCTCCGCTTCATTGGCCCTAAGGTGAAGAGGCTAAGGTGGGGTTAAATGGTCAGATACACTTAAACTTCAGTTACACTATCGTTTTTGAAATTCCGTATTTCTACACCTAAATTGGTATAATTTCTCGTCTATGAAAGATAAATCACAAATCACATATTAAACGATTTTATTATTTCAAACTCAAGCTTAAGCCCAGGTGTGTGTGTGTGTGTGTGTTGTGTGTTGGGACGGGGATGCGGGCTCTACTCATGGATCCTAGGGAGAGCGTCAAAAGTCCAAATACAATAACACCCTTACTTCAGTGTCATGTTTCAACGTTGTTTACCAACACTTGGCATATATACTCGTCTATGAAAGATACACAAAATATCAATCTATTTCTGTATGTCAATCGCCAAGGAATTTTGCAGAAGTGTTGGTGGGATTCTGTGGGCTGTATGCGTATGTAAGTGGGCTTAAACTGTGTAACCCCTAGTTTATAAAACAGGGTCAATGAATGATCAAATTGTGTTTACCATACTGATCTGTATGGAAAGTGGGGATTTGCGATGTCATGTCGTTGAATTGTATTGTTAAGTGTTTTGTGGTTTTAAAATAAATGATGATTTAGGTAAGGATGCATTAAGCAAGATGATATCGACAAAACAGCCCCTAAGCAATTTGGTGTCAATTCCACAATATTCCAAAAGCTTACTACCATCTTAGATGTCTACGTTTGTAAAATGAGTATCGCCTACAGTAGATTTTGCAATTTTCTGTTCTACTAATATCATGGCCCGACATTGTTTTAAAATCAAAACAACATTTTTAAAAACGTCAACCTAGTGGACAAACTTTGGCATATTCTAACTATACACTAGTCTATTCAAAATGAAAAATAATTGTCTTGTATTTGCAGGAAGCTACAAATTCATCAAACACCATCCATCGAAACAGCTTCAGTACAAACTAACAACAACACGGAGATGGAGCCGCAACGAAAGGAAACACTCAGTGGCCTCATAATCAAAACACTACGGAACTATTATAAAAATGAGACTAATTCTGATTCTAAAACTAATAGAATCTTACTGTTGACAAAGAAGGCGTATAAACGTTTACTAAAAGAGTTTGACACGACCGAGAAAAAGCTTCTTATCTCTACAGAAAAATACGTAAAAGTTGTTATAAAATTAAAGAAAGCATGTTCTCGCGTTGATACTGGATACATAACAAAGACCAATTTAAACCCCACATTTGTTTTACAAATGTTAACGCAGAACCAACATAATATACATAACGACAATTACCAACATGATTTCAGTCGTCTAGGTATAGGTAATGACCTTGACCCAACAAGACAATTTAGCAGTAACTCAACTATACACTATTACTTTGCTCAGTTGCCTAAGTATACTATAAACTATTTCTTTGATGAGCTGCGTAAGTATATTCAGACACTTTACACTATTTGTAGTAAACATGGGATTTCTATAAGTGGGACTTTATCTGTGAAACTGGAAAGTGAATACCAAGAGATGGATTCTCAAGCCATTGATTACAAGGTGAATAGCAGGACAATATCAATGAATCTACCCAATGCTGTATTCATAATACAGCTATACATGGCCACTTTTCACCCCTCACAGCAACCCGTGTTGACCGTCTGTAAGCACACAATCAGATTAAATGTTATTAGTCCAGATGTTTTTGATGAAGCCATAAGAAGTACAATGACGTTCGAGGAATTGACATACTCTGTTTGGTTTCCAAGGAATTGTCGCTTGTTTGAGTGTATACCCGTTCGTAGAGGTGGATATATAAACAGAAAGGACGAGCTTCACGGAATAACAGTAACATATTTAAACACGATGGTGAACTGATTAAATTTTTAAGTAAAATGATTTTGTTAAAACAACAATGACTTAGAAGAAGGTAATACGATGAAGGTAACAACTTTGCCTAAATATGTCAATGCTTAAGGACATAATGTCAATGCTTAAGGACATATTTCGAGCCTGTTGTATTGTAAATCACTGTTATACAATTTCATGAGCAAAGTGTGATATTCAGTTTTTCTTCAGATTATGAGGCCCACCCAATAAAGCATTTGTGACCAGTACACATAATAACACATTAAAGAAAGTTGTATATGTATTGTGTTGTGCTCTGATTTTTTATCTAAAAACAATTAAGAAATACCAGTTAAGTTTTGTATTCAAAAGCTAAATTATGAACATATATTTCTTCATTAAAGTAAATTACAAAGTGTTGTTAAGCTATTCTTACCCTCAATATAGCAATGCCATACAAATAAAAAACTAAGAGCGGGCCTCGATTTATATACCTGCGTTGATCAGCCATGAAGCGTGCTGGCTGTAAATATTTAAACTTCCCATGCTTTTTCAATAACCAAATGTTCCCTTAAAATAACACATTTTTGCAAAGCCATGATAATCCCCTTCTATGTCTATTGTATGTATAAGTTATGTGTATTAACATACGACTTAACTTATAATTTCGAATGTAATGCACCCATGGTATGCGCAAATGAGCTTTTCATGGTGATCGTATAATCTAGATATAGTGTGCTTTGTGCAGCAGAAGCTTAAAGATGAATGTCCACCCTTTTTGTAGTATTATCAATTAACACATTTAACTCTTAAACATCATATGAACATTTTTTGATAGTCCCGGAGAGAAACATATATTTAAAACCGCTATTAAGCTGTATGTAAAAATAAGTATTATTTGCATGACGTAGATACTACTTTTACCACTGCGTGACTGCACGGGGAAATGAGGACAGGTAAATCTGAATTGTACAGTTGCACAACTATTGCCACAGAATTGACAAATACATTTACCTGTGGATTAATTTACCTGTTCAAAGTTTTCTACGTCATCAAATAAAATCTTACTCTCGCTTTTCACAGATATTGTAATGTGTGAATTGTTAATATATATTGTTGTGTATTGATTTCGATTTAAATGAACAGAAACATGTTCATGAAACAAAACATGGCCGGTGAACTTTAATAACAATAGTAACGTGTTTTTTTTCTATTCTTCACATTGTAATCCATTTTGTAATAGCAGATTTTGTTAAAAAAGGTCACACTAATTAAAACGTTTACTGTCTTGTCTTTTGGAATAACCCAACATTGCCTAAGACCATAAAAAAAAAATATCACTAGAGTGCCTCAGTCGGACTCTTTTGTGACTGTCACTGTAGCCGTTGTCTAACATCTTCACGAAAACTTATTCTGTGCTTTTCATCAGCTTCAGAGAAACACAAAGACAGAATTTGCAAATAATCGTTATGAAAGCATAAAATATATTGCTCATCCAGTACACAATTTGCGCCGTAGAAAAATTGAAACACTATATGATACTGAAATTATCTAAAATGTTAAGCTATGTAAAGGCTCCGCTCTATTTTATTCGCGAAAAGAACAGTGGGACGATTATGACCGAACTTGGTGATACTCCCTTTATCATACCTTCTATGTTTGTGATATCTCACACTTTACTTTTAAATATACATTTCATTTTTGATTTTATTTAAGTTTAAACTTATTTATTTTACATGGATTGTAACGAAAACTCTCTGAACTTATTTTAATCACTTTCGATGTTTTCCTGGGTAGAATAGTTAACGACGTTGCGTTGTAAACCTTCTCCTCTCACCGCTGCGGGTTCGAATCATGGGAGCTCGACAAGTAAGTGAGGATGTGTCGATTCTTACGGATGGCGGGAGGTGTACAGTACTGGTTCTACCCAAGAAAAGTGGATGGTCTGTCTCCACCACAAAAAATCGACGGTCATATATAACCTTACATGTGTTGAGAGCAGTGGGACAATTATGACCGATATCTCACACTTCACTTTAAAATATACATTTCGTTTTTGTTTTTATTTAAGTTTAAACTTATTTATTTAACATGAATTGTAACGAAATCTCTCTGGACTTATTTTAATCACTTTCGATGTTTTCCGTGGAAGAATGGTTAACGACGTTGCGTTGTAAACCTTCGCCTCTCACCGCTGCGGGTTCGAATCCCAATAGGAGCTCGACTTGTAAGTGAGGATATGTCAATTCTTACGGATGGCGGGAAGTGTACAGTACTGGTTCTACCCGGGAAAAGTGGGTGGTTTGTCTCCACCACAAAAAGATCGACCGTCACATATAACCTTACATGTCTTAAAACACCATACAAGCAAAAATAAATTCCTGGGTAGAACCAGTATTAAGCAAATGCAGATTTTAAATTCTTAATTTTACTGGCTGCATTCTCCGAATGTAACATTTCCTGATTGGTCTTTATTTTCATCTACTTTCATGTTAAAAGACCCTGAAATAATTGCCTTTCAAAATGTTCAGATGAACTTATATTTATGCGGTTATTAGGCGTCAAACGATGCGTTTAAGTACAGTCCGTATTGCTCGTGGGCAAATATACGACCTTGTCACCTCGTATAGTGTCAGTTAGGTCGGACACATATTAGACCTCTAGCTCCGGATAGTTATCCGGTTATTGGGCGTGAAACGTTGCGTTTAAGTACAGTCCGTAATGCTCGTGGGCAATAGTTAAGGGTTTAGTGTATTTTTTGTGCGTTCTTTGGGGGTATGAACTGTTAGTTGTCGAAGCACATAGCGCATAACGCCCGAAATATCGAAGCACATAGCGTACATAATGCCCTTCGCTATGTGCTTCGACAACTAACAGTTCATATTCCAATGAACGCACAAAAATGACACTAAACCCTTATAATTGGAATCCACGGTATTAGACTCTTTATCCAATTATTTTAAAATCCGCCCCTGTAAATCCGAACTATATTGTTACGCAGCACACGTATTCTAGGAATGGCGGATGAAAGTAGTTCTTCGTACAGTTCACTGGAAAATGAACGTAGCTTAAATTGATCATGTGATCGTCCTTTAACCAATCACATTGTTTGTATTATCTAAATGTTTGAGTGACTGCAATTATACCGCCTTGTCACCTCATATAGTGTACCCTAGGCCCAAGTGGAGAATTCGGAATTTTCCGTCACGACGCATGCCCCTAGCTACATAGAGGCACGCCGAGGCAGTTGCCTCGGTAGAATTTTGGGAAATACCAAACATTGAATAGCCATTTTAACGGAATAGCTAATGATATCAATGAAATAGTCTGGAATATTACTGTCCAACTAAGAACTGAAAGACTGGCCAGGTGAATGCACTAAACGCAGGAAATCGCATGTAGAAGTCAACATTAGTTTCCTGGAGGATGTCCACAGAAACCATTAGGAAAGAATATGCCTCGGTTAAATTTCATGTCTGGCTACGGGCCTACGACGTTGACAACTACTGAACCAAAGCATAATATTTACAGCTACTGAACAAACCTATAACTGGGTTACTGACAATGTTGGAGAACATGCCGAGGATTTCTTTATTTACCCTGTCCCATTTAATACGGATGGCAATAGGTACGTGAAGTTAGCTGTACACTCAAATCTGCTTTATACCAACAGCGTCGTTTTTGCCACTGACCGTTCCAAAGCGGCACGTTTTTGTATTGTCTGTGAATGGCCCAGGCGCGTAGCCAATCCTGTAATTGACCTAGGCAAATCTCTTTCATGCGCGGTTTGAGGAAATGGCCCTTGGGAAAATGTCGATTCCTACATGTGGTGTTTTAGTGCATTCCCGGATCAGGTTTTCAGATTTTAAGTTAGACATGTATGTTCAAGATTATTTTCGTGATTTTATTGGATATTCCATTAAAGTACCTACTTCAATGGTTGGAACCTTCCCAAAAATCGAAACTGTCCCGGCGTGCTTCTGCTAGCAGCTGCATTTCCTGTTCAATGTTTAGTTGCTTATTGGATAAATATTACAAAAAAATATTAAAAAATTAAAAAAATCTCTCAGTGGGGGATAATATATAGAGAAAATTTATGAGTTCATTAAAGTTAATATTTACATATTAAATGAGTGTTTGTAACCTTTTGCATTTTGAGAAAAAATGGGGGAAAAGAAAGAGGAAGCATGTCCACAGCCAACTGTTAACGTTTTTGTTACGTTGAGAATGGTCTATCAGGATGTTCAGTAGTGATAAATAGCATTATAAATACGAACTAAACTTATCAAAGCACTATCTAGATGTTCAGGACATGTTATAATGTATGTGTGCCGATTAAAAGTAAGGTTTATTCACGGGTTCTTAAAATACTCGTGATTGAATATGCGAAAATGAAATAAATAAGTTGGTAACTCTTAATTCGACGTTCCACTTTTGATTTTGGGGTTAGACTGGCTGTTTAAAGCCGTTTATATTGTGTCTACAGAGGTTTGATTCTTAAAATGTGTAAGTTATATATAACTCGTGGTCAGTATTACGTTGTCTATGCTTTATTTACATACAACACGAATCACTAATATAGAAGATATCATCATCATCTAGAACATGACAAATACACTTCCACTAAAATAAAGCTTCATATAATGTTTTCAAAATTAAGTTGTAATGAAGTTCATGTTTTTTATTTATTTTTTGTTATTTTTTTAAACATCTCTGGAAGTTTAATGGTGTATTAACTTGTGTCCAGTTATAATTGTTCTTATAAGAATTAGTTCCAACAATTGAATATCAGTAACAGTTACAAAGATAATTTTATATGCCCCCTAAACACAGTGTAATATAAAATTATTCAAATTAAACATATTAACCAATTTAAGTTCTGTGACAGTTACACACACAATTAGTATGCCTCTTAAACAAAGTGTAAATTTAACGTCACTTTAAAAAATCTCATCAATTTGGCTTCTTTCTGATGTAACACCGGCGGTGTTTTAGCTTCACTGAACCGTGTGCAATCGTACACCGGATATTGCTACCACTGAATCGGTGAAAATATACAAAATCAAGAAGATAAACATCAACGAGCAGCAGAAAATCTTTTTGTTAACGAATGCACGTCATTGCTACAACTAAAAAGGTATAGTAAGACTTTCTCACGTATTTTATCTGTTCATAAACCTGCTAATTACTAGAAAATACAGTCTTGGTTAATTTCCAGAGTGAACCAAATATGACGGTGGTACTTTAATTTTTGACGCTGAATAGTCTTTTACTTACAAGTTCTCTTACATCACGACATATAAATCTATATATACACACAGCGAGTCCTTTGCTACCAAAATATAACATTTTACCAGTTGTTTGCTGTTTGTTTGTCTAAATTCTTCAGAATAACGTGTGTTTTAAAAGGCCGGTGTACGGAATATTGCTTGCTGTCACTGAATATTTGTACGGCGTATTGCCACAAGTGTGTGTGGCACATTGCATTTAAATATATCTGGATATTGCGTTTGCATGTGCATCAGTAGCCAAATTTCTAATACCAAATCACAAGTGTTAGTTCCACTAACTCCTGTTGTAATGGGATAAGTCGGACAATACCTAAGGTAAATAATACGGCATGTTTATGCGAAAGTTAAGTTACGTACTAGGTTATATACTAGTATGTAACGCCACCCCTCCTTCCCTACTCTCCAATACAGTATCTTTCCTTTATATGTGATATTTATATTCTAGGTTATGCATTAATATACTTGTTTTTTACGTTCAGCCTTCACCCCACACCCTCAATCACCCCACCCTCCTCACACACCATTGCAATATGTCGTGCTTTGTGAAAAGCTTGCACTATTCGAAAAATATGAATGTAACCCTTTAATTTCGCAGATATATCTCAGCGCCCAGTTCTGGGATATATCCGGCGACTTAATGGATACAGACTGTGACAAGCTGTCATGCGAGTGTGGGTACAAAACAAAGAACAGGAGTAATTTCAAAGACACAATGAACGACACATTTCTGTCACTCATACTCCGACTAGTAAACCACAGAAAGAGACACAATCATCCACTGGAATATACAGCCATCGACTGTAGTACAACACGTGTGTGCCCAATGTGGTAGAACGTGTAAGAGTATATGTCGGCTACAATTGCCCGTCAAAAGTAAGCATGAGCTGAATTTTAAACACAAGTGCAGCGTGTGAGGCAAAGAATGTATTGCATTTATAACATAATGCTTGTACAATTATTCCGATAAATGAATTTTTAAACCGCTTAACGACATATTTGTGACACATTAATGTATTTTTAGTTTGGATATTATGAATACGATAACTTAGCCAAATATATAGCGTATACTTAAGAACTAGTAAGTATTATGTTTCATATATGTGATTCATTATTTCTAATAAATATCTATAGATTTCAAGTATCTTCCTCTTTTTTCTAAATAAGGCTTGGTCATAGTGCAGCATTGTTGTCATTCTAGTTATTATAGTAATTATGGATGACGATTTGTCCGTTGTCTATTAAATTTTGCCTCGTTGAGACGATATTGCCTTCGTTCTTTATACGATATACTAAGACAGGTTGTTGATATCACTGCAAGCTCAAACTTGTTCGAAAACCAGCTAGATCGGATTAGAAACGCCAGAGGTATAAACCTTGATAGTTTAAACATGCTTTATGTTGCTTTGTTAAATGTCAGCTACTTCACTTTTCATCTGATCATCTGTTTATATAACGTGACTGGCGTGTTTTTGGCCGCTCATGAATCGTATGAATTGTCCATGGAAAAGCCTTAGTCACGTGCGCCAAAATAATTTCACTTTCTTCACTATATCTCATAAATCAATATTTTTATCTGAATGTAGGTTGGCTAAAAGTGATCATACAGTTTTAGAGTGGATGTCGTACATCAACTACTTCATCCCTGAATAAGTAATGTGTGTTAGTATCATTTTTAATGTATAATGTATAGCTTTAGGCGCACTTTACTCTAAAACCGTTTATCACTGGACATGTTTAATACGTGTAGACATAGTATAACAGTCAAACAGGAAATGCAGCTTTCAAGGACACAATAAACACAAGAACATGCAAAAGAACAAACAGGAATGGCAATGTTAACAAAGAATAAAGGCATATGACGTCACAAACACAAACAGGGTTGACAATTGGAACGGTCAGTGGCAAAAAAGGCCGCCGGGGTTTTCTAGGGTACACCAAACCTCACACTTACCCTACTGTCATCCCAATAAAACGGGACAGTGTAAATAAAGAAATCCCCGCCATGAACTATTCTCTAACCAATTAAGGCAGCATTAATAGGCAATATAAGTAAAACACAAATATGCTCGTGTATATGTAAATACAAAATAGAAAGTCACAGAGAAGGTACTCAATGACTTGACAGAAGCCAGAGCAACAAGAGAATAAACCAATGAGGGCACGACAAGACAAGATTGTAGACAAACATCAACGTCACCGTCTTTTTGGGCTTTAGGTGACGTCATCATAGGGTCTACAGCTTGTCCGGTCATCGCACAATTAAATAAGAAAGCATAGTGGCGAACTGTAAATGGGTCTACCACCAAGCATGCAGTGCGTTGCAAAATGATAGGGGCATAACCTCCTTTGATAAACCTTTTAACAAGTTTAACAAAGATAGTATGAAAGTGATCATGACTAAAGATCTTACGAAGTTTGTAAATCACATCTCCATAGACGTCAGGTTGTGATAATCCTTGCCGCAGAATAGTTTTTAAATTACTTTTATAATTGGAAAGAAGGTCAGGGTTAAGAACATTTTTCAAAGGTTTTACGAAGTTTATGGTAACGGTAGCCCTGACGCAGTAACTTTTCAGTTATACAAAAATTACGAATATTAAAGTCCTCAACTCGAGTAAAAGCTCTAGAAAAACGAATAAGTTGAGACACATAGACCCCATAAAAAGTTGCTCTGGGAACATCCCCATCTAAATGGGGATAATTAGATGGGGATAATTAACAAAAAAAAAATAAAAATCATCTCTCTTAATTGAATTTGCTAATTATTTCACCATTTTCAATAGAGATATGTAAATCGAGAAAAGAAGCGTTAGTATCAAAAATATTAGCTTTGTTAAGTTGAAGTTCTTTAGGATATATATTATTAACCATAGAAGAAAAGAAAGAGTTGTCAATGTTCAATATGTCATCCAGATCTCGTGTCATTAAAGGCTTCAATAACATCTGCCTGTGTATATATATATTTTTTATTTATTAAAGTGCAACCTGTTTACAACAATCTACATGTAATACAACATTAAAGCAATATTAGTTAAACAGCCAGCCTGCAGAGGCTTACGAAGCACTATCAGTTTAACAAATTATGGGCATTGAGTGTTTATTTCATTGCCATCTTCCTGGCAATATTAACTGTTACAAACGTTCTGTTTAACCAACGTATTATACACTCAGTTGATTGAAACTCTGTTATTGTAGAACTGTTCCTTGTGTAGTTATAATCAGATCCTATATAATGATTTCACAGCTTGGAATACTGATTCTTTTTTATATACAGTTAAATGACAGTTAAGAGTGTATCATGCATAAATACGCCTTTAATCACATTTAACACACACAGTTATTGTTCTGTCTTAGCGTTTAAGTAGTTCAATACGTTCATCAAATGCTTCAATTAAAAAGTTTGCTAATATTTTACAATCTACATTTTTCATTATATTGTTGAAAACATCAGTGTCACTACCAGTTCCACCAGTATCGCCAAAATGTTTATTTCGAAGCTCGTGGTAATATTTACACGTTACCAGGAAGTGCGTTTCATCTTCAACTTTCCATTCATCACACGTTTTACATAGCCTGTTCTCAATCGGTACTTGGGGGCGTCTGTATCGACCGAGCTCAACAGCGAGGGGGAAAACACCACATCTGAAACGAGCAATGGCTGATCGCTGTTTAAACGACAACTGCCTGTCTAAATAGTGTTCTCGTGTATAGTCGGTTTTAAACTGTTTATAAGTCCTTAGTTTTGGTGAGTTTATCACATCAGCTTGCCAATTCGTAGTGAGTTTTTGTTTCAACTTTGTTTTAACAATATTAAATAAATAACGAAGAGACACATTTTTAACGATGTCAATTTCAAAAAAGTTGACAATGTTGCATTCATCTAGTATGACTTTCAAATCTGAACACCAAGTGTCTCTTAAATGTACAGTGTTGTTAAGGTCCCACATTAACACACGATGGGCTATTCGATTTGGCGGTAACCTTACCATTCTGTGCCATAAACGAATTATGTCGCAGTGTCGTCTTAACCGTGGGCTGTCCCACCCTGTATCTCCATCTAGAGCCGCCAATGACGTTTGCCTTCCCACACCGAGAAATGTTCGAATGGCTTTGTGTTGCAGCCTGTCCAGATCATCGTATTGTTTATAGCCCCACACACCTGCGGCTTAATCGGTGACCGGAATAACTGTACTATTATATAGTTTTTCGTAAGTGTTAAAATTAAATCCCTTGTTTGCAAAATGCTAGGCCGTAAGCGCACCGAGTGACCTGCCGCCTGCGTCGTTAAGTATTTTCACACCATGTGTGTAATTAAGTGATTCGTTTATATCAAATCCCAGATAACGGTACGAACTCACGGCTGCAATATCTAAGTCCCCGAATTTAAAATGAAAGTCTGTCTGTTGGCTGTTTTGTTTCCTGCAGTGCATGACCTTGGTTTTGTCAGTGTTAATTGCAAGGCGCCACCTATTTGTCCAGTTGTAAAGAGTGTTTAGCATTATTTGAAGGTCTTCTGGTGTCTCCGCTATTAAAACAAAATCATCTGCGTACATCAGTTAACTGAGTCGTTCTCCATTTAAAAGTTGAAAAGCCCGTGTATCTGATGAAAGACTCAACATGAAATCTCTTTCATAACAATATAAAACAAATCTGCGACAAGGCGTGCACAGTTCGTACTCATAAGGATACCAACAGTTTGTCTATAAACGGTAGTTCCATACATGACGAAAATATTATCTAATAGAAAAATAAGTGATTCACAAACTTCATGGCAAGTCCTTATAGTGTAATTGTCTAGTCAAAAACCACAAATAAGCATGTTGTGTTAATGTGAATTTGGTAGCTTTAAGTATCGTTTGGGGAGGAGAGAGTGAGAAGAATTATTTTGAGGATGCTATACATTTACTAGTTGTATTGGTTCATTACTCTGAAATCAAACCGGGAACAACTTTTGAGAATATCAAAATATCCACGGCTTGGCCTAGGGATAGATCGCCCGCCTCACATGCGGAGGTCGTGGGTTCAATTCCCGTCTGGATCATACCAACAAAGACTTCATAAAAATGTAGCTTCTTTGCTTGATATTCAGCATATAAATGGTATTTCTATGGCTGATAGGCCTGGTGTTAGTATAATGTGACTGGGTGGGGTACGGCGTGATATTCCAAGGGGCAGCACTATAACCTTGAGCATTGAGCTTGTGTGGGGCTGCGAGCATTTCCCGTGTAGAGAGAGAATACTTTTCCGAGATAAGGAATTAGACAGATCCCGTACCAACATGGGGATATTTTATTTTGATATAAACTCCAACCTAATAGGGAATTATACATAAATGTTTGCCCTCGGGATGGGAAATTAGACAATTTGTACATTTGTACAATTTCTCATTTCGCCCGCATCCCACCCCCACCCGGTCGGGAAAAACATTGATAAGTGTATGATAGGACTGAAAGATTGTTAAAAGCGCCGTTTAATCCCAAGTCAGGCACATAGAGACTGTAAATAACCAAGCGGTAATAAGCCGTAAAACAGTAGTTTAATACGTTCGGTTTACACAATAACACGTGATATCAGATATGCATAGATTATTATTTTCGTCATTAAAACGAATTCCTAATCGTGTGTGTATAAGAACGGTTTGTCCCATTTCAAAGTTTCTATCTCTATGTGATCTAATCCTTTCTGCTGATATTTTGATACCGTCTCTTGAAGATTAGGATTAATTAAATATAATATTGTGGGCCAATATTGGTTGTTGAATGTGGAGTATGTTTGTATGACATTTGCTTGACTATTGGCCATTTAGAGAACGCGTCGACAATAACCAGAAACATTGATCCAAGAAATGGTCCCGCGAAATCAACATGGATCCTGCTCCTTTTGAAGATACTCCCAGGGATGATTTTTTCCATTTGATTTTCTGACATCCTGAGCATGACTTTGTCATATATTCAATGTCTCTGTCAATTCCTTACTTAACTTCTGGCCAATGTTTTCACTTTAACCACACCAAGATATCCTTCATGTAATTCACGTTTTTGTAACTTTTCTGGAATTACCATTCTTATTCCCCACATAATGCAACCTTGATCAAATGAAAGCTCGTTTCTCCGGCTGAAGTAAGGTTCAAGTTCTTTACCTTTTAGTTTCATTTGTCCAACCCCTTGAAATTGCTTCAAATACAGGTGGCAATTTTTTATCGAGTGAAGTTGCAATTTTCACATCATTAGCTGTTACTGGCAGATTTTCAAACTGGGAAATGTTGAACCCATCTGTTGCACCCAACTTGCTTTCAGTGTCATTGTCATCCAGTGGCAGTCTGGACAAACCGTCACAATTCCCGTGAATTTTGTGTTTTTTGTATATGATATTGTAATCATGACCTGCAAGAAATAGCGCATATCGTTGTAATCTTGCAGCGGTCGTTGCATTTGTTCCCTTGTTCGAATAAGATGGTCAGAGGCGGTTTATGGACTGTAATTAATGTGAAATGTCGAGCCCAGAGGTACAAGTACATTTGTTTTACTCCCCAGACAATTGCCAATGCTTCTTTATCTATCGGACTATACTGGTTCTGAGCATAGTCTTACGATCTGGATGCAAAAGCAATCGGTCGTTCTGTTCCGTCTGGTATCACATGAGATAAGATGCAGCCCAGACCATACGAATTTACATCACAAGCTAGGGTAACTGGTAGCTCAGGGTGATAATGGGTGCATGAGCACTATATCTGATGTGATAAGTCTTTTGACTTCTAACACGGCTTCTTAACGTTTCCGAGTCCACTTCCACTGTCTAGTTTTTCTCTAATAGCTCATGCAATGGCTGTGGAAAGGTAGACACGTTTGTCAGAAACTTAGCGTAATAGTTTACCAGTCCAAGAAATGACCTTAATTGGTCCACTGTTTCAATTTCTGGTGCATTCACAATAGTATCAATTTTATCTTGTATTCTGTGAATTCCTTGTTTGTCTATTTCATTTCCACAGAAAGTCACGTTGTCTTGCAAGAACTTGCACTTTTCAGGATTAGCTTTTAGATTGTATTCTTTTAATCGCTGAAGTACGCTCTCCACGTTCGCCAAATGGTCTGCGTCAGATTTCTCTGTAATGATCCTATCGTCCGATATCACTTGCGTTCTGGGGATTCCTTGAATCACTTGTGCAATAGACCTTTGGAATACTGCTGGAGCCGATGAAATTCCATATACTAATCGGTTATAATGAAATAAGCCGCAGTGTGTATTTTATCGTAAGGTATTTTTTGCTTTCTGCTTCCATTTCTAATTGAAGGTACGCATTTTTCAAGTCGATTTTTGAGAAATGTTTCCCCACTGACAATGAGGCGAAAATGTCGTCAATCTTCGGCAAAGGGTACGTTTCCACATCTAGCGCCGGGTTGACCGTCACTTTGAAGTCTCCACAAATACGAATGTCTCCATTTGGTTCGGGAACTGGTACGATAGGCGTAGCCCATTTACTATGAGTAACTTTTGTCAATATGTCATTTTCGACCATTTGATCCAATTGTTTGTCAATCCTGGGAACTGGTCGGGCATTGACATTTTTTGGGCTGCTTCCGTTCTTCAAACACCATTTCATGTTTCCAAGATCTGCATCAAAACCTTCACTATATTTCATCTTCAATTTCTCAACTTGACTGTTTGCATCAACAATAATCATTGATTTGATATCTGCCCAGTTAAGTTTTAACTGTCTCAACATATCTCTTCTAAACAAGGGTTTCCTCCATTTTCAATAACTTCAATGTTTTTGTTTGTTCATCAAGTTCAACTTTATTACCTTCTTTGTGGCTTTCTAGGCTATTGTTTTTTTGTTTTTATATATACGCGAGCATATTTATGTTTTACTTATATTGCCTATTAATGCCACCTTCTTGGTTAGAGAATAGTTCATGGCGGGGATTTCTTTATTTACACTGTCCCGTTTTAATGGGATGACAGTAGGTTAAGTGTGAAGTTTGATGCACCCAAGAACCTGGTTTAAACCCCCCGCGGCCCTTTTTGCCACTGACCGTTCCAGGCGTAGCCCTATTGCCAACTCTTTTTGTGTTTTTGACGTCATATGCATTTATTCCTTATTAACATTGCCATTCATATGTGTCGTTTTGCTTGTTTTGGGAGGGCTGGCGTGGCGCAGTCGGTAGCGCGGCGGATTTGTAACCGGAGGCCCCGGGTTCAATCCTCCGTGGTGCCACTGAATTCCGTCGGTGTGTTCTTGGGCAAGACACTTTCCCTTAGCCTCGTCCGTCGGATGGGGACGTAAACCGGGCGGTCCCGTGTATCGGTCTATCCTCCGAGCACGTTAAAGAACCATAGGAATCTATTCGATAATAAGAGTAGGGCAGGTTCCCGGATTCCTATGTATCCTTCCCCTCTCTCTGGTGCGGCTCTAAATAACCTATACTGTGTTGATGAGCCGTTAAACAACATTCAATTGCTTGTTTTGGGGTTTACTGTGTTCTGTGAAAGCTCCATTTCCTGTTCGAATTTTATACTTATTTTTGCAATTTATCATAACTACGAGTAACGGTGAAATTACTTCCACTGAATATGTCCTAAGAGTCAAATTTGTTTCCCCAAGTTCCAAGACCGGAAAATATATTTCAAGGTCGTTCTTCGAGATAACCGACACGTCAGATTCTGTGTCTAACTGCATGTTCAACTCTACATCTTCAACCTTTGGTGTGACCCAAATAAATCCTCTGTCTTTTACTTCATCAAACTTATACACATATTCTTCATCACTGTCTAAATCTAAATTGTGTACTTTATATTTGATACTCTCTGATTTGAATGTTGGTTAAATGCGAACTTTTTCCACACTTGTAGCAAGTGGCTGTCCAAAAACGACATTCATCGGGGTCATGGTTAAAGCGTGCATTCCAATAATATGGTTTTTTATTTCTTTTGGGTGTAGGTTTGCAGAATTCTGAGGAGTTTTTTTCATATTTTTGAGGACGAGGTTGTTCGTTTTTCTTTACCTTCATGGTAGATACAGGTTGTTGCTTACCCTGTAGTTCTACAACATCTTTAGATGCAGATTCCATCGCAAGTGCTATCTCTAACACTTTCTCGTATGTGAAGTCCTTTACTGAAAGAAGTTTCATTTCTCAGTCCACAAACAAAACGATCACGCCACGCATTATTTAACGTGTCCCCAAATTCACAGTATTCTGATAATTTCCTTAGGTTTACATTAAACTCTTTGAAGGATGTCGAGAGTTGGAGTTCTAAATTAACCTTTCATATAAATAACGCACTGATTAATTTCTACGAACTCTACTGCATTTCAAACCGAGACTGCAATATTTCGTATTTATCGTGTTCGGCCGTTTCCAAAGGTTCACTCTCATACTCTTTTAAAACAGATCCTTTCATAAGGTGACAGTGTCTTATGCTGAATATACAGTCTAGCTTTACTCTAGTATGAAACATTAACACCACGTTTCAGACGACGAGGTTCAACACATGAAACGTGGAACCTTATATATATTAAATGTTCCTCAATTCCTTATGATTATACCAATTTACAATTGTTCAAAGCAATGCTTCTAAAACACAATAATTATCAATGAGCTGCAAACACTAGCTCATATCAACATCCGTTGATTTCTAACTAAACAATTGGTTCGAAACTTTACTTGTTCGAACCTACAACTATATAACAATATATCCGCACTAAAGTAAAATAAAGGGTTTAAACACGATCTTGCAAACCCTAACCCTTAAAAGATAAGTGTTTCAGCAGCATACGTCAAGCTGAACACTGCAATGAGCTATCCTGTATTATAACTCCAACCCTATGTTAAAGTCAAAATATGCTTATTGTTAACCTTAACGGGGAAGACAGAGACTTTGTGTCAAGTATTTGTGTATAATATTACCGTCAAATTTGCATTAAATCCCCCGATGTACCCAGCCGTTAATAGAAACAACTGCTTAGTTAAAAAGGCAAGCTGACTTTTTATCTCTTGTGTTTACATAAACATTACCTGTGCTATAAATAAACCATTTGGATCTGCACACTTCCTGTGTTGTGCTTAGCGCCACCGCAGCGTGTAGGAGATACAGCGTAATTTTATTCAGTTTACTTGTTAGCGTAATTCTCTAAGTTGTAACGCTTCCGAATGCTTCGTCAACTGTTTCAGTTTATGTATTAATAAGCATATTCTGCCTTTAATATTGATGTCTCAGTCTCATAGGTTGGGCTGGACACTAGCCTGAACTATCACTTTGATAACAATCAGGTTTCGAACGTTTAACCACTTTGAACAATTTGTATCAGCCTACAACGGTTCAATTATCAGCATTAAACTCTGAGCTGTACCTGTTCTGACATGTCCCTTGGTCAGCCTGTAGTGCGAACGTACGTTCTACAACTCGTCTGTCGAACCGCAGTACGTTCAACTATACTCACGAGCTACGAACTCCGCAGTACTCTGTCGTGTAGCTCAGCCCCGCTTCTTTCAAGCAAGGAATATTAATATGTGAAGTTTCGGGTATATTAAACCTGCTGTGAAGACCAAAAGAAACTTATATGCTGGTAGGTAGAATCCTACTGAACAAATTCTCCTCCGCCCGACGCAATTAAGCTCCTTAGGGTTTCCAGGCAAAGAGACAGAGAAAAATATAAACCGAGTTTCTCGCGCTATGCAAATCAAAGTGACATGGAGACGTGCAGACAACAACATTTTGGCATCATTTTACCTTAGTTTATAATCACAATCTTAATAACTTTAAAACATTATCTTCTATTTGCAAAACCTTCTATTTGCAAAACACAATGATAATGTTATTCATAAATATTATTCGAGCAAGCTTAATTTCAACCTCTGAATTATTTTATCTTGTTCCAATAATACATTACCACATATAAATGCATATTTATACAAAATATATGTCCAGGAAATATATAAATATACTCAGCTGCAAAAGAAAGTAGCCACTTTGAAAGTTTTACTATACACCCTATCCTCTTTATCAAGCAACATTCCCTAAATGATTCAACCTATTGAAAAACAAAGGACAACATGAGATTGGCATTGGAATGATAAAATCTTTGGTACCAAACATGGCATATTCATTTTGGAATTTGTCAATTAATTCTGAAAAGACTTTATACAATTAAATCTAAACAAAACTCAGTGGCTACTTTCTTTTGCAGCTGAGTATATATATACATGCAGTACCTACTGAAAAACAAACCTTTTGTCAACGTCACATTATTCTGACAAAATGGATTCATCTTCTCTTTGGTCACGCTTGTGAACGCGAAATCTTTTGGCAGTTGGTTTAGGTGAGAAATATGTCTTTAATAATTCACACAAGGCATCGTATGTTTTAGTAGATGGCAGGTTTGGTGATGTCATATCTTGTAATAATGATCGACAAGTGTCACCCCACCCACACACACACACACATTAATGATAGCAGGGCTGGTACGTTTTTATCATCGCCAATTTCATTAACAATAATGTATTGGTCAAGTCTTTCTTTAAAAAGGAGTCCACGATTCCGTACTCTCATCAAAGCATTCTAATTCTCCAATCTGAAATGCCAGTTTGTTCAATAAGTCTTATAACCAATTTTACGGTAATACTGTACTGCGACACCTGTAGAATTCCGCGCGTTGCAGTCAGTTGCAAATAAATTGCGGAGAATTCGTATTTTATTGATTATTTGTACTTATCGTCAGCTAGATGTGGAATTTATCTATCGATCTTTGATGTTTGTTTCATTCTTGCCGCCAAAAATTACGTAGTATAGACTGGAATTGCCTTACAACAAAACATCTTTCGTCAGGTGTCAGACCAGTCAGGAAGTACTTCCGGGTCATAGGATGCTAAAATAGTTCCATGAAAATAGTGTTTTTAATTTGCATGTATTTTTCACAAGATTGGTTTTTATTTAAACCTAACCTGATTTTAAACTTTCAAAATGTCTGTTGTCATTAATAGTAAGTATTTTACTGTGTTTGTCAGGACTATGAAATGTTGAAGAACTGAATCGGTGTTTTATTCCAGATTTGTGACCGTTTGAGAGCCAAATGTGTTTAATTCACAGAATTAAAGTGTACTTAAGCGAACGAATGTTGTGGAACTTGTGACTGATCTCCCAACATAGACTATTTTGCATTGTGTTCAATGAGCTAATTTTCAACGGTGTGACACCGTCAACAATACGTTTGTATTTATGTGCAACACGAATCACTAATATAGAAGATATCAGCATCGTCTAGAATGTAGACACAGAGTAGACATGTTGTAAAATATTGCTGTTGTTGGCAGGATAGCTATGTTAATCGAGATTTTAGAGATATAGGTGCAATTTCTGTTGAGAATTAAACGATCAGTTAGTTCATCTCGACGATATTGTAAAGTAGTCCCTGACTTTAAATACGCTAAAAATGGTATGGAAACAACGTGATAAACTAAATTACATGAATCATTTGTCATTAGGTCATCATATGTCGAGAAGGAAATGCAAAACTGTTTTAACTACATATAAATTAAGAAACAAAAATGTTGCGTTGAACTCTCGATATAGTTTGTAATATTTGTCTCGAAGTAGGCATTTCTCCTGTTTTTCCCCTGTCGTAAATGTTTGCCAGTCAATCACTCTGACACAATTACTAAAGTGTAGGCCATGTTACTAATATGTGTAGCAAATATAAGAAGTTCTGTGTACCAGCTCATTTATACATAACTAGTGCAAAAACTCAACCGAAGAAGAGTCCGCAAAATGATATTTATACACACAATTAGTATCACCAATATTATTATATTCAAATATAGTCTAGTAATGGAAGCATTTCCGAGACATTTTGTCTATGAAGATTTCATTAGAATGCATGGTGCTTATGGTGTGATATTTTATATATAGTATATTAAAGTCAAGTTACGACTTTTAATAACTTTATAAAGAATTCCTTTTTAATATAAAATTATTTATGTTTTATCCAAACGATGTTTTATCAAGTTTATACAGAATTATTTTTTAATATAAAATGTAAATTGAGTATGTTTTATCCAAATGATTGATAGAATGGATGGTGTTTCACTTAGTTTTCATCTGATTTCATTAAAACTCGTCTCATTTCTTAGTAAATTTCTTCACTTAAATTGATCGACGAGGAAAAAGGCAAAACGTTTATTCATACAATCCGTTTGTATAACACTGCTTCAGTGTATTTAAAGCAATACATAGCATATGGTTTCAAACTCTATATTGGCAAATAGTCCGATTGAGTCAAATAGTTTCTAAAAAATAAATACTATATCTTAATATAACAGTATTTATTTTATTGATATATCAAGTATCTTTTGAGACACTCATATTACTGTTTTTATTCAAAAATGTTTCAAAACTCCGAAAGTCCTATTATTTGCTGTAAGTATAAAACAAACGATATTACGATATTATGTTCAACTACAATAAAATAGTGTCTGACCTTAACATAGAGAAATAATACTCCTTAAGAAATGTGACTGTAAACATTTAAAGGTTTGCTATGCTGGTCTTGTCATGATCATCACTGGTAATTTTGATATTATAGATCAAGAACTTATACAAGACTTCCAGCAGTCCTTGTATAGAAAGACGTATTCGGCATCTGTTTCTAAAGGATCATAGTATAAACATTGGCTTCTAGGATTGATGTTGATATGTGTCATGCTAAGATCTCTCAATCCATTAAGGATTTAATACAAAAATCAATGGAGAGAACAACTCGAGCTCCCTAGTAGAAAATTTCTTAAAATCATAGATACCCGTATTAACAAACGCCCTGGTCTTTTCCCCCTCGAGACATAGATTGTCGTTCCGTAATTGAAATTGGGAATCCAAAAATATCATAGAACAATTTGTTTAAGTTCCTGCTGATATAGCAGCTTATCGTGTAATTATTGTTTGACACCTAAAATACGTCAATGTTTATTTCTTAAATTCGGTAACACTTTTTTCGTATACTTCCGTTTAGTCTACTGAGGATGTTGTTGTTTCCACGCATATTACACAGTGCATCGCTTTTAAGGCTGGGGTAGACAAAAAACAATACCAGATATTCAGGCCGATGTCATACTCTCAATATCTGGATGATATATTGCACATTGACAACGCCTTTTCTTTTTTACTATGGTTAATATATCCTAAATGATTATAACATAACTAAGCTAATATATCTGATACTGCGATTCTTTACAAGATTTACATCTCTCGATTTTATCTTGATTAAAAATGGAGAGAGAAAAAATAAGCGTAATTCATGACATAAGATATGATTTAAGTGTTATCACCACTGAGACAGGATGTTCCCAACGCCTGGGGGTGAATGTTTCTCATTGTTTTCGTCTTTCTAGAGCATATCGTCGACTTTAACATTCATAAACTTTGTAAAACTAAATGTGTCCATCTTTCCCCGTCTTCTTTTCTGTAAATGTGTTAAAGGCAGAATATGCTTATTAACACATAAACTGAAACAGTTGACGAGGCACTCCGAAGCGTTACAGCTTAGAAAATTACGCTAACAAATAAACTAAATAAAATTAAACTGTATTCACTATGCCGAATAAATAGTTGTTCACTAATTACGCTGTATCCCCTACATGCTGCGCCGACGCTAAGCAGAAAGTGTGCAGATCCAAATGGTTTATTTATAGCACAGGTAATGTTTATGTAAACACAAGAGTTAAAAAGTCAGCGTGCCTTTTTAACGAAGCTTACGTTTCTAATCAGTTGTTTCTAATAACGGCTGGGTACATCGGGGGATTTAATGCAAATTTGACGGTAATATTATACACAAATACTTGACACAAAGTCTCTATCATCTCCATTAAGGTTAACAATAAGCATATTCTGACTTTAAAGTCGCTCGTTGAACGGGTAAACGGGTAAAGTTGCCGCCGCTTTTATTTCCTCTTTATAGTATATATCCTTGCTCTCAAAAACAAATGTCTTGTCCACTAATATCGGTAAGGTATTCATGATGTGTTTTTTTGTTTGTTTTTATGGTGTTTTACGTCATTTTCAACACATATAAGGTTATATAAGACGGTCGATTTTTTTGTGGTGGAGGCAGACCACTCATTTTTCTTGGTAGAACCAGTACTGGACACCTCCCGCCATCCGTAAGAATCGACACTTTCTCACAAGTCGAGCTCCCAGTGGGATTCGAACCCGCAGCGGTGAGAGGCGAAGGTTTACAACGCAACGTCGTTACCCATTCGGCAAGGAGACGCTTACGTATTCATGATGTAGATGTTCAATGCGCTATTATATGGTTGGCGAACATAACGTGACTTTGATGAGTATGCTGTGTTTTGTGGGTATTTTTATAAGGCAGGCTAAAAAGTAATTCAGAGACATATTTAGTATTATTGTACTATTATTACTGTCTAGTATCACACTGATAGAAAACATAAATTACAAGCAATATTCATTTTGGTTGATGGATGCGTCCGTAAATGGCAATAGAAATGTCGTCTGCGTTTGACTCGATGCTGATATAAAAACGTCTCAAACTCAACAGGTAGGCTTATTGGATGCTGTTGATGCAAAGATACGCATAATGTACTCATCCAGGACTTCGGTGTTTTACTCAAGTAAATACAATCTGTCTTTCTCTTAAAAATGTAAATATGGATCACAGATTAATTAAATAAGACAACAGACGGGATGAAATTGTGATAAGTACATATGTGTGCCGATTTTAAATCTTTTATCACATAACATGGTTTCTGGGAATGTAATAAAGCAATGTCTTAATAACCGTATTACGCTAGTGTATTACAGATACTACTGTAATACGCTAGTGTATTACAGATGCTACCATAATACGCTTGTGTATTACAGATGCAAATGAGGACCTAATCGCTGTGTTCGTGTGCAGTAAAACATTTAGTCCCAATTGTTTGCATGGTATATCATACAAAATGTTCAGACACCTTAAATATTTATCATTTATTTGAATCGTACTTTATAAAATGCATGTTAGTAACGTTAAATTTGGTTTAAGATGACATTATTTGTAGTGCGAACACGTTACAACCGCGTAACATAAACGACGCCATGAATGTAAACAACAAAACGGCGTCATGATTTCTGTTACAAATTGACTCCGTATAGGCAACATTTAAGTGAATCTATCACGTCGTACTTGTGTTATGTGATAAACAGAATCTTACATTCGTAACAGGGCTTCGTAATTGACTTTAATAAATTCGTTGGATAAAAACATACGATACTCAATTTTATTTTGACTTTAAAGATGCTGCCATATAATTAGATAAATTATGTGTTTTCAAATTCTCTTCGTTATTTGCCAGGAATGTCGGGAGGTGTACAGTACTGGTTCTATCCATGAAACGTGGGTGGTCTGCCTCCACCACAAAAACAATCGACGGTCATATATAGCCTTACATGTGTTGAACATGACGTAAAAGCCATACAAACAAACAAACGCATAGCACGCACTGCATTTAATTGGGCAGAGCATATAAAGTTGTATACATGTTTTAAGACAGAATGTAACGCGATTAAAAAAAGAGAGATAGTTTACAAACTATTGACAGGATTGCGTAATTCCTTAAAAAAAACGTCAGTAACAGATTCAGCTGACGTTTTAATGAGTATGTTTTCTGTAATGTTTAATGTTTACTATGTTTTCTGTAATGTTACCTAATTACTAATCCTGGTACGGACTCGCTTCATTGTTAAAGGGACACATGGCAATCTCCACATTTGACCCCTTTTCGAACCCCTCATACAGCCAGTGTGAATGTTTACATAGATAAACACAGGAGAATTGTTACGTATACCCAAAATTCGCGCACTTGCTGCCAGTAATTAATTTGACGTTTTTATCAAGCATTAAAATTAATATCTCAATTTATTAATCCAGTATCATTTTGCCTTTAAACCTTCTTGCATATATTTTTTAAAAACAATTTTGAAATTTCAACTTTTCTTCGTTATTTTACCATATATTTGAATATATTATTGGTGAAATATAATTAATCGTTAGTATTAATCAAAAACAATTTGCTCTATACTATTCTTATAATTAATATTAATGATTTAACAAATGCAATATAATCAGAAAAACTAACGGGATGCCGCGAATAGTTTTACAAAAATCAAGATTGCCGTGTGTCTCTTTAACTGTGATTAAATATACTCATCCTTTATGGTGAAACAATTTCAGTTTAATTGATTACATTGCAGGTATTCTGTTGAGGTTGATGACACTAGTCGTTATATTACTGACACCTCGAGCAGAAGGTAAGCGTAGATAACACTATATATCTCTCATATCGCCCATTCAATCCCAGTGTGGATCCTGGTCGAGAAAAAAGTCCAACCTCCACGCAGAGTTATCGTTCCTTGTACTCACATATATCTCTGCTAACTACTAAATTACAATATTTTGGTAAAACCTGTTAGATTGGAATATTTTCGCCTGAAACTTATTTATTTCTTGTGTAAATATAATTTTCAGAATATCTGCAAATTAGATGTTGCAAGATTTGAAATAATGCATGGAAACAATTTCGTTTTAATCGGGACTATTTTACTACAAAAATAATACGTACTTAGGTCTCCTCAATCGAAACCAATCTTTAAACATTTCAAACCGAAGCTCGATAGCAAAATATTAGTAAAAAAATTAACTCATAACATTAGAAATAAATATTGAAATTATTTAATATAGGTCTATATTTTATCTTTGCAGATCACGCAAAACGATTTATTATAAGCATCGTCATAACTTTTTTGAATAAGCATGTGACCTAACCGTTCGCCCTACTTCCTTTGACGTTGACAGAGTCAAACGAGGAACGAGTGTACTCTGGGTAGAGATTGATAAAAGTCGAACAGGAAATGTAACACTGTCGTAACAAAAACACGCATTCAAAATAAGAAACAATTACGAGAATAAATAAATAAATAAAAAGCAAAATATCAGAAACAACATATATCAGAACATTACAACAAACAAAGCATTGTCAATAGTGGTACCTCCTTGAAAGGGAGAGTGGCAAAAAAGGCCGCACCCTAGGCGGTATTATCACTGTCATGTAACCTGTACGGCTACTGTACGGCTAGACGATTTTATTGCTTTCAAGATGGCGGACATGTCAACATCCTAAAAGTAAGTGCCTTACATGTTTGCTCGTTACTTAATTAATTCGGCGTGACAAATGATTCCTTTACACTCGGCTGCATTCATAACTTTCACATCCGGTCAACTTCCGGTAGGCTGAGATATTCAGTAGGTGAAAATAAAGGGGTTCACTCGGACTTTATCCTCAATCTCTATATGAAAAATGAAATGTTAGACCATGATTTAAATTAAATGTATCCAAATTGGTGTTTTAGAATCGGACAACACCAAAGGAAGACACAAACAATAAAGCATTTAATATAATTATCACTACAAACTAGTTTTATAAAGGGCTAAAGTTAGTTGAGCACCAACGATAAACACCGAGTTTACCCACTACCAGAATGTGGAGGTCTTTTATTTTATTGATCTCTGATTGGTCAAATTATTTTGATGATATCATGTGAAAGTTATGAATGTAACAAAGGATTTATTACTTTTTGAAAAATCATCGCTGAAGCATGTCAATTTTTGTCGATCTGAAATCGAAGCGAGGAGTCGCACCTTTTTTGAACCAATACTGGATTGTTTCTTCACGGATCGAAGCGATATAACTTGTATTAATTACTTTATGGAAATGACCAGACAACTAATTTCTTGTAAACTAGCCAATAAATAAACAAAATTCTGATTAAAAAAAATATTAGGCCGTAGGATGCGTTACCATTAATTTGCTACTGTACGGTGCGTTCAGAATCCAAATATGTACGGTGCGTTACATATGTTTGTCAAAATTACTGTTCGGTGCGTTATGTATAATTGAAGAGTTTTGGTGCGTTTTAGATGTAGACCATTTCTATATATTTCTGTTCTTTTAAATAAGAAAAGTTGTTTTATTTTTAGTTTCAGAGTTTCAAACTTTGCAAGTTATAGCAAGACACATAACAAGTTTTAAGGATATGTTGCTCTTTCAGATTGTATGCTGAACTTCGTTGTTCATCTACATTTGTGTATCTTGTTAATTATTTGTAATTGCGATTCTACAAATTGCAGATTATAATTAGAACAAACACATAATATGTTTGTATTTGAAAAATTATGCTTGCCTCCAAGTTTCACCACAGTGTACACTTTTAGAAACTGTCGTGTTCCGCCTAAGTATGGTTATCGAGAGTGATTTGGTTTAAACATATTTTATTTCACATGTATTTACACTATTTGTACACAATAGAAGAAAAAGGATTAGAACGAAAGTTAAATACTTATGATGATCTTTTCTAGGTACAATATTTATTTTACACTACTGATGGCATGTGTTATAACAGCAGTTATTTGATATGCTTATAAGCTTCAACGTATGGCCTATATTATCCGGTTCTGGTTAAAAATTACACGTACGAGTGATCGCAAATATATAAAAAATATGTATAATGTTATGTTAGATGATCTGATCGTAAACCCAAATAAATTAAACTGGGCATCTCAAGTTAAAGGGTCATTGGAACGAATAGGATTTAATGAAGTTTGGTATTCTCAAGGAGTAGAACACATAACGTATTTCATTAATATATTTAAACAACGAATTAAAGATATGTTTATACAAAATTGGAATGCTGAATTATCGGATTCCACTAGAGCTAGTACATACAGAATAATATCAGATTTCAGGTTTAAGTATTATCTAGATGTACTAAATATAAAGAAATTTAGAGCTTTTTTTACAAAACTAAGAGTCTCTAGTCACAGGTTAGAAATAGAAACTGGTCGATGGCATAGACCAAATAAAACACCAAGATCCGAACGAAAATGCCAGCTATGTAATATACTAGAAGACGAATTTCACTTTGTATTGGCGTGTTCACTATATCAAGATATAAGAAAAGAATATGTTAACAAATATTTTTGGAAACGGCCAAACATACCAAAATTTATTGAACTTATGACAACAGAAAACAAGAGTTTATTAAAGAAACTGTCCGTTTTCGTAAAAATTTAAAAGAAGAGACGACATGTTTTATAAATAAATATCACTTTTCTCCATTTTTGTCCACAGATATAAATGTGTTCTGATCAGTACTTAGGAATATTAATTTAAAAATATGTATTAAACACTTATATACTTAATAGTTGTCAAATACTTTTTAACTAGTAACATATACAGATGATCTTGAAACTCACCTATGAAATTATACAAAATTGTCATTAACTGGAAAATATTGTGTGTATTTCATATACATGTTTATATGTATGTACTATTTGCATGTGAACTGTTGGGCGTAATGCCTTATGTTTGAATAAAATATCTATCTTATAACATAAATTTTGAATATATGAGCAATGAATAGTGATAACTAAAATAGTTTATACGTATTCCAGAATAGTTTGTTTAATTAAATGAAAGAAACATAAGATAGTAGAGTAATAAGGCATTCAGTGAAAGAAAAAAAATAGAACAACTTGAACGTTACATCAAGTAGAAGAGAGTCATTTTATCATCGTTGCTTGAAATGAGAGTAAATGGGGATTTACACACGGAACATGCAACAACAAAGTGAATGAAACGAACTACTGGATAAATCGCTTTGAGTTGCGTTTCTTTTATATAAATATATTTATGTACCGTTCTGAAGATAAGAATGATTGTAAATTTTCGTGTACAACAATAAATGTTTTCAGTGTTGTGTTGGTAGACGGGGAATTGAATTTAGCAATACATTTCTTATATTGGTGTACTTATTGCAGTTAAAAAAAAAGAAGTGTTCGGCGTTTTCTACGAGTTCACAGGTACACAATGGCGAGAAACTGCCATTTAAACGCATTCTAGTGAACAGTATTTGAAGGTTTCTTTGTTGGAAGTAGTAGTTTGATGGAATGCTGTTACTACGTGTATCACGATTAAATGAGTTTTTGAAAGAAAAACTGTTGCGGCGTGACATTAATCTTCCATTCGCGAATGACAAAGGGGAGAAAAGAGTCGTAGCGATAGTTTGAATGGGCATTAATAGTTTGAATGTTCATGGCATTCGTAGGTTATATCTAGAGATGTTACCGACAGATGTAGGAACTAAATCAGAGAGTAATTTTGGGATTAAATGCTTGACCATTTTATAAATCATTATGAATTTATGTTTACCATGCCTGTTTCCAAGAATTCCCCCAACCGATTTCTCTGTTAGATTGTCAATATAGACACGTTTTGTTGCTCCAGTTATTATCCGTGTATTTTCATATTATATTTTGTTTAATTCATAGTTTTCATATTGTCGAACAGAACATCGACGTATTCTAATATAGGTTTAATATAGGACGTATATATGGGTTCTAGTGAAACTCTATCAAGTTTAAATTTAAGATTTCGCATAATACTAATTCTTTGCCATGCTTTTGATTTGATTTATTCAATGAGCTTGTGCCAGGATTAATTATTTGACAGATATACACCGAGATGACTATGGTCATGAACTTCAGTTATCATTTGATCGTACATAAATACAGGCGGGTGGTTTATAAAATTAACTTTGCGTCAAATAAGGAGAGATTTGGTTTTGGATGGATTAAATTGTACAAACCATCTTTCTGCCCAATTTGATATTTATAGTAGATCAGAATTAAGTGTATTTGCATCAGAGATTGGATTATCTGCAACAATAAATACGCCCGTGTCATAAAACTGGCCCTACGACGTAGCCTTGGGGAACACCGGCTTTAATGTTATTCCAATTCAATTGGGTAACAGGTAAGAAAACGCATTGTTTTCTGTCACTACGTTTATTTTGGAACCATTTTAAGAGATTTCCTGTAATACTAGCAGCCTTCAATTTTGTAATAAGTCCCTCGTGCCAAACACACTTATACAATTTCTTCTGTAATGCTGTAGATTCTGGAGAGGAAATAATGGCGATATTCTGTGATATCAGCAAAACCTTTGATCGTGTTTGGCACGAGGGACTTATTGCAAAAATAATCGTATAATATAAAGGTATATGACAAATATGAGTACGCAAAATACAAAATATGGATGCCCGGATAGTAACTGGAGCAACAAAACGTGTCTATATTGACAACCTATACAGAGAAATCGGTTGGGGAACTCTCCATTATGTTTTATAACATGGTAAACCATTTAATCCCAAAATTCCTCTTTGATTTATTCCTACTTCTGTCGGTAACATCTCTAGATATAACCTACGAAATGCCATGAACATCTTATTAATGCCCATGCAAACTATCACTACGACTATTTTCTCCCCTCTGGCATTCGCGAATGAAATAATTTACCTGAAGATTCACGTCAGGCTCTTATTATCGAATAGATTCCTATGGTTCTTTAACGTGCTCGGGGGATAGACCGATACACGGGACCGCCCGGTTTACGTCCCCATCCGACGGACGAGGCTAAGGGAAAGTGTCTTGCCCAAGAACACACCGACGGAACTCAGTGGCACCACGGAGGATTGAACCCGGGGCCTCCGGTTACAAATCCGCCGCGCTACCGACTGCGCCACCCCAGCCCCTTCCTTCCCACAAATAAACTTTCCAATACTGACTCTAGAATGCGTTTAAATTGCAGTTCCCTCAACAACGACCTGTTTTTAAAAAATATGGTCGATTCGTATTGTGTACCTGTGGACTCGTAGAAAATGCTGAACACTTCTTCTTTAAACTCCCAGCGGCCTTTTTTGGCACTGCCCGTTGAAGACGGTAGCCCTATTGTCAACCCTTTTGTGTTTGTGATGTCTTGTTTGACCTTTTATTCATCTTTAAATTTGTTCTTTGTTTCTGTGTGTGTTTGTGGTTGACTGTCGTCCTTGAATGCTGGTTTTCCTGTTCGATTTTTATATATATATTTAACTGCAATAAGTACACCGATATAAGAAATGTATTGCTAAATTCAATTACCCGTCTACCAACCCAACACTAAAAACACTTCTCTTTGGAGAGGAAAATGTTTCTTACGACACAAACATTCTTATCTTCAGCGCGGTACATAACTATATATATATAAAAAACGATTTATCCAGTAGTTCGTTTCAATCACTCTGTTGTTGTATTTTCCAAAACGGCAGCATCTTCTTTCGTGTGTCAACCCCTATTCCAAGAAACGATGATAAAATGACATTTAAATTGTATTCTCTTTTACTGGATTTAACATTTGAAATTGTGCTATTTTTTTTTCTTTCATTTTGAATGATTTATTACTCTACTGTCTTACGTTTCTTTCATGTAATTAAATAAGCTATTATGGAATACGTATAAAATATTTTAGTTAACACTATTCATTGCTCCTACCTCCAGAATTTATATTACAAACGTATCAAACTGCTGTTAAACATGCAATTAACTGTGTACAATTAATATTGTACCCTAGGGAAAAGAACATCATAAGTATTTTACTTTCGTTCTAATATTGTGTACAAATATAGCAAATACATCTGAAATATAATATGTTTAAATCAAATCACTCCCGATAACCATTCTTAGGCGGTACACGACAGTTTCTAAAAGTGTACACTTTAGTGAAACTTGGGAGGCAAGCATACTTTTTCAAATACATACAAATTATGCTTTTTTCTTTCTAATTATTATCTGCAATTTGTAGAATTGCAATTGAATTGCAATTAAGAAAACGTATTCTTGTAACAAGATACACAAATGTAAATGAACAACGAAGTTCTGCATAACATCTGAAAGAGCAACATATCCTTAAAACTATCTAACAATGTGTCTTGCTATAACTTGCAAAGTTTGAAACTCTGAAACTAAAAATAAAACAAATTTTCTTATTTAAAAGAATAAAAATATATAGAAATGGGTCTACAACTAAAACACACCAACACTCCTTAACTATGCTTAGCGCACCGTACAGTAATTTTGTCAAATATATGTAACGCACCGTACAGATTTGGGTTCTGAACGCACCGTACATATTTGGGTTCTGAACTCACCGTACAATAGCAAATTTGAAATGGTAACGCACCGTACAACCTAATATTTTTTGAATCAGAATTTTGCTTATTTATTGCATAGTTTATAAGAAATTAGTTATCAGTAATGGTTCAAAACAGGTGCGGCTCCTCGCTTCGATTTCAGATCGACAAAAAATGATATGCTTCAGCGATGAATTTTCAAAAAGTAGTAAATATCTTTGTTACATACTATGCAGACGAGTGTTAAGGATGCAGCCGAGTGTTAAGGAATCATTTATCTAACAGTCAGCATACATATCTATGCATATCACGCCGAATTAAGTAAGTAACGAGTACAAATGTAAGACTTACTTTACAGATGTTGACGTGTCCGCCATCTTGGAAATAACAAAAACGGCTGGCCGTAAAGTAGCCGTACAGGTTATACGACAGGTTACACGACAGTGATTATCAGGCGATAGAAGTATAACACAAAGATGACCACATGTATAAGATTATAACTAGCGTAGAAGTACTCATTGACCTGCGAGAAGCCAGAGCGACAAGAGAATAAACAATTAACGGCACGACAAGACAAGACTAGAGACAAACCTGAAATTTAACGTCCAGAATTTAAGTAGTCCGCATTCACAAAACAAAAACAAGAGGGAAAAGTAGCAGACTCGGTTTTATTGTCTGTTCATGAGAGGTGATATAGGTGGAAAACCTCGCATGCCCACTAGCACCGGCTTAAGCAGTCTGTATAAAGCAACACAGATTAAGCTTGATGATCACAAATGACCATTAAGTACTACTGATTTGCAGTCAAGGTGACTTTTACAGTCGCGATACAGCACTTAATTATCTGAACATTAACATACTAACAGCAGCCCAGGATTACAATTTAGGATTGGGGAAAACTCGTCTTAATGTTATTGTGTATGGTGTATAACAGTAACTTCTTCAGTGTCGAGAAGCACGGGCAGCCAAACGCATCAAAACATATAACTTACTTAAGATGATGTCTCTTATCTCACGATTTAACAAAACAACAGTCCACAAAATATATTACCTAGGAAAATCTACCATCTAACTGCAAGTATATATAATCTATGTGACAAGTGGAATAACCTGTCACCAATTAAACATTCAAGAAATTTAGGATTAAATTGATATTAATTTATTTTCCCCCTTAGAACATTTTTCAGACTGCTGCCATCTTGGCATCTTGACCGAACCGGATTACATTTCACATGTCCATGATGTTGCATGTTGAAAAAAGCATATAGACAACGTGGGGATGAAAAATAATTACATACAAATTCTTTAACTAATTGCTTAACTTCATGGGGTTGATTTAAAAAGATTATTGTACACCAGATATACTGAGAGATACTTACGCCACACGGTTTAAAACTATTGACGACCTTGAAAGTTGAATTGGAGTCCATACATGATGTCTGGTACATCGTGACGTCAGCGAAAAAAGTACCGTACGAGATATTGCGAAATTTTAGCGAGATAATCCGAATTGATCACCATTCGAACACAATCATTAAATTGCTTGGCGTTTCGTTAAATGGTTTATGTAATTACAGAATTATTTCAAATGACACTAGACGGTTTCGTTCGTCATTAAATGGTTTCATTTGATGCTGATTCACTAAATGAAATGTTTACTATTTAAAAAGATATGTTGTATGATTTGTGTTTTTACTGAACTATTTTAAAAGACACCAGACGGTTTCGATGGTCATTAGATGGTTTCAGTTGGTACCCATTGAAATGCTTCATCGTTATAAAAATGTTACAGTGTGGTTTTGAATTTTGTTAAATGAGTTCACAACTTATTTGATGGTTCGAAAGCTTTCATTAAACGGTTCCATTTATTATTAAACGATTTGTGTTAATAAGACGTTAAATTAAAAGCCAAAAGTGGTTGAATGGAATGTTGTTTTGTTAAATCGTGAGACACGAGACATCATCTAAAGTAAGTTATATGTTTTGATGGGTTTGGCTGCCCATAGAGAAGCCTTCTACATTGATTGTTATTCTGTAATTGTACTATGCTTTTAGAAATGGAGTGCTGTACACAAAACGAATGTACAGCTTCAGAGACATGTGTGTTCAAACACTTGGACGTTGGGGGCTTTTGTATTATTCTCAGGCGTAGGAAGAGAGGAGAACCACTTGCCGATAATGCCTTCGACGGGACAGAAATGGATCCGGAAATGAACAACAACGTGAGTGAATATTACAACGCTGGATATTGCATGAGAAACCGTAAGTAATTCGTATTTGTGGTGTACCGGAAGTAAATCAAATCCCACTGAGTCCAATGCAATATTGTTCAAGCTTTCTAGTTAGCCATTTTTCAAAATGTAGTTCAAACTAAGATTCACTTACATATTCTTAGTCATGAGCCCTGCCTCTCTAGAAAACTGCTGAGAATAGTAGGGGTCATGTGGCATATAAGAAAATAAAATTCTGATCTTTGTTGACACCGTGAACAAGTGAACAAACTGCATTCATTCGGCACCTCTTAAATGTGTTCTATTTTCACTTTCAAAACGTTCAAGTTGATAAATAAAATCAGCATACAGGCATGCAAATGGTTCTTAGCTATCACAAACAAGTCAATAAAGTCATTTCAGCCAGAAAAAAACTGGCCTTAAATACTCAAAAATGCCTTTTATCACAAAAAAAGTTAAGGATTATATATTTGGGAACTTCTTTCGACAACACCAGGCATGAATACCACAGTGATTTACTTTTTGTATACGTATAAGAACTCCTAACTGTGAGTAAATTATAAAAGCCTCTAGAATATAACGCATAAAAAATCATACATTTTAGCGAATCGGTTGAGTATTGATCAAGATATGGCATTTCAAAAATGTACAGTGCAGTCGACAGCGATGAAAAATCTGTAAAAATGTTCAGAGTTTTACCTTTTTTAACTGTTATATAAAATGACACTGGGAATATCTGTACTTCGTCTAATGGATAAAATGCTTGTAAAAGTCAGTAAACCTGAAGAAATCAAGATGTTTAGTTCCCAAAAGTACTATATAAGTGCTAAATATGCCGATTTTCATGCCAAATTGAGATTTATAAGGCAAATTGGTGTATTTGTGGCATCATACCTTAATTTAGTGGCACTACATGTATATAAAAACATCCAAATTACTCATAAATGCAAACCTGCTACTAGCTTTTTGATTAAAAGTTAAGTCTATGACTGGACAGCATACTTTGCCTACAGTACTCTCTGACATTTTGTCAGAAAGTTCATTTTTAGGGGGTATGTGGAAGGATTTGGTGGTGTCACACATATACAACTACACCTTTGCAAATTATAATGCTGAATTATCATTGCAAATTCAAGTATCTACATTTTAATAACAACCAAGCCTAGTTTTGTTGAATAATGTCTCTCCAGGTCATCATTTAAAGACTTCAAAAATCTGAAACTCCAAATTACAGCTTTCCGAGGCAAAAAACATGCGAAAAAGTCAAAACGCGTTTTAAAACACCGTGAAGTATTTTTGTCGGAGCTATAGTCATTCCGAAAAGAAAAATACTGTTTAGGTAAGAATTCGAGAGAAAATGAATATTCACATTACGCCTCTTTATAGGTGTACCGGAAGTAAATCTAATCCCACTGAGTCCAATGCAATATTGTCCAAGCTTTCTAGTTTATAGCCATTTTTCAAACTAAGATTCACTTACATATTCTTAGTCATGAGACCTGCCTCTCTAGCAAACTTCTGCGAATAGTAAGGGTCATGTTGCATATAAGAAAAGAAAATTCTGATCTTTGTTGACACCGTGAACAAACTGCATTCATTCGGCACCTCTTAAATGTGTTCTACTTTCACTTTTAAAACTTTCGAGTTGATAAATAAAATCATCATACAACCTTAGCTATCACAAACAAGTCAATAAAGTCATTTCAGCCAGAAAAACTGGCCTTAAATACTCAAAAATGCCTTTTATCACAAAAAGGTTAGGGATTATATATTTGGGAACTCCTTTCGACTCCACCAGGCATGAATACCACAGTGATTTACTTCTTGTATACCTAGATACTACAAGTGTCACTTGTTGTGGTGCCTACGAAATACAGCGAGGTCACTGATGTACATGGTCCTGGTGAGTCTTGGTTTGCCTGTAAGGAGATTGTTAGCTCATATATAGTGCAAAGTATTGTGCAATAGATAATATTTCAGTTTAGGTTCCTTTTCAGACAAGCCGTTCCTTTAAAGGGGGAACTTTTTGTTGTTGTTTAGCAAGACTGCGTTGCAAAATCCAGGCTTAGGGTTTGGTGATTTCCGTCGACCTGTCTTTCTGGATATCAGAACATTTTCAGAACATATTCTTTATTTATGACTTAAACAAATGTTTCTCGTCATATAAATACATATTATATTTGTTAATATGTGACAGGTCAATGCAATTTTTACATTAAACAATGAAAAAGTACAAACACACACAACCATGCATACTATACACTCATACAACTCACCCATTCACTCTGACGCCCGAAATGTCTCACACATTCACTCTGGATTACGTATTTATGTTATAAGGATTAAACTATTCCTATTACATAGTTTCATGTAAATTAAGTTTTAATAGTTTACATGTCATGTCCAATGAGGATGAACCTACATTTTTTACTCATTATACATTGCAGTATTGCGAATAATAAATGCTTCCCTAACAAACCTAGATAATCTAAAAAGCTCATGCTGGTTTGAAGATTGCATCAGCTGAATAATTTTAAAAACACTTGGATGTCTGTAATAATATTGTTTAACATATAATTTACGTAATTGTTCGTACAAAGGACAAAATAAAATAAAATGATATTCATCTTCTAAGTCTGTACTATTACACAATGTACAATATCTCTGATTTCTATCAGTTCTATTTTGTGAATATCTGCCAGTTTCAATTCTAAGTCTGTGGGAAGATAATCTTATCCTCGACATGGCAGTTCTTAATTTCAACGGCAATATATCTAAATACACTTCATATGAGAATGAGGTTTTAAAATGTCTATACAAGCATAAAACTCGATTATTTTCAATATCAGTGTTCCATTTTTGACCAAAACAATCTATTAAATTTTGTTTAATCAACAAATGAAAAGATTTCATATCAATACAAGTTGGGTCATTCCAAACATAATTATAGCCACAGTCTGTTATAATGGTTTTAACATTGCTGGCCCAATTCTTCATTCCTCTTTCACAATCTCTCACAGCGTCTTTCTAAAAAGTTGATATTAAAATGTTTTTTGAATCGACCACCTTACTCCAATACTTTATTATTTTTACATACCTTAAAATATACAATGGATATCTGTCTACGTGTTTTAACGTGTTTTATATAATGTAGGCATTAAACAATAACTACATTTCTTCGAGCGCAGTGTACCATTGTTTTGTGACGCTTGCGCAATGCCCCTTGAACATTAAATAAAATAATGATTGCACTTAATGACATAGAAACATAAGCTTAGTTATAATGAATACGTTTGTACACAATTTGAAAATCTAGTTGATCTGATTGGATTGAAAAGTTAAACGCTAAGTTTTAGAAGACAAAGATGTTGTAGTTAGAAGAGCTATAAAGCTAAAGTTATTGACTGATGGCTGTCCGAAGGTACGATTGTGTTGCTTTTATATTAACTATTCTTAAACAAGACTTAATTAAACTCTTCAACTTCCTCAAACTGTTTGGGATAAAGCCATTTCCGAGAACAGTTTAAGCGGATTTGTGAATATGCGTTTATGGCAAAATAGCCTCGATCAAACGGCCTACGGATTCATTAAAACATGTATGGTACAGTTTGGGCAGGCCGGGACTACTGGCAGAACTTCCGGATCGTATGGAAGCTTGCATCATCGATTGTGCTTTTGTCAGAACAGCACAATCACATGTAAGCTTGCATAGTAGATTGTGGATATGCCTTAACAGCAAGATCACATGGAAGCTTGAATTGTCGATTGTGGATATGCCTGAACAGCAAGATCACATGGAAGCTTGAATTGTCGATTGTGGATATGCCTGAACAGCAAGATCACATGGAAGCTTGAATTGTCGATTGTGGATATGCCTGAACAGCAACGTCACATGGAAGCTTGCATCGTCGATAGTGGATATGCCTGAACAGCAAGATCATATGGAAGCTTTCATTATCTGTGGTGGATATGCCTGAACAGCAAGGTCACATGGAAGCTTGCATTTTCGATTGTGGATATGCCGGAACAGAAAGATCACATGGAGTATTGCGTCGTCTGTGGTGGATATTTCAGAGTTGCAGGATCTCATGGAAGCTTGCATCGCTGCTAGATCTGCAGCGTCACATTCGATGCTCTCGTGAGAATAAATATCTTGACATTCTCGCCGAATGTGTTGTCAAGTTTAATGATTTCATCGATATAAAACATTATGACATGAACTTTTATGCGCTTCTTAATTTTGCTGCATCAGTAGTTTTGAAAAAAAGGTAGAGAATGATGTTTGAAGGAAAACTCTTCAATTATAAAAATAACTATAATACAAATTAAAAAAGAAAATGATTGTAAATTGTTGTTTAAGGTTACACAGTGAAGTAAGAAGAGAGTGAATGGGCACATAATCGAATCTCGCACGATCTCGTATGGCTAAAACGAGAAAGATACATGATCAGAAAATTCATCGTGATCGCTGGGCGCTCTTTAAAAATGCTTACCACAGACCTAACCTAATTATTAATAAGTGCAACTGGTCTGTGGTTTATCTAATTTCTTTTTCTTTTTTTTACGTTTTCAATTATTAATGTTCTCAATTCCACTCATTTTTTTTGATTAAATTGTTTTCTTTATATATAACAGAATAACACATTTTTAAAATACTAGCATCCGTCTAAGTGGAACTTTTAAATATCTTGTAACATGACACAGTAACCGAATGAGATAATTTTGTATAAAAAACTAATATCACATGAAAACTTGTAATTAAACACGTAAGTGGGTTTTAGCAGTGCAGATACATCAGTTTAGCATTAGTTATATTTTCCTAATATTGTCATATTAAAACGGCATAACAAATCAATTTGTTACTATGATAATTTGTTAAATAAAAATGAAACATTAACACACTTATGCGTGTATTTTTTGACAAATCCGAATGAACATAATCTATTTCTTATGTGTTTAGATTCATAGATGCATATAATATAAATAAAATTGAAAAATAATAATATAACACAATCATGGTATATATTCGATGTCAACACACCACGGGTGGCCAGTGTTTGCCAGTGATTTATGGCCTCTTTAACCTAAACAAACATCCTGCTTAGGACGGCCAATTAGCCACGGGGCACCGGATAATTATGATTGGAGAAACCCTTTATATCTTTTGATCGCAATAAACAACTGCCATAAAACCCCGCGTTAGCGCCCCTTCAGTTAACTGTTTTTTGCGTGATTATATAGCTATCTAGGTCATATGGGTTTGAGACCTTATAGTAAAAAAAATACTATCTCCAGGACGCATATGGTGAAATGCATTGGAAAGCGCTTAATTGATACAGACATTAAAAGTTGTTGTTCGTTGTTCAACTGCTGGAAAGGACATTTAATTAACCAAAAGAGCACCAACACAGATGGGTTGAATAAGAGTTTTTAAAACACAATTAAAGCGTTTACATAAACAAAAAGTGTACCACTACATTCTTTAATCATATTTCTCGACAGCGAGGTGTTTTTATTGGAGGAATTAACTAAAATTAAAAAATCTAAAGCGGATTCCTACAGCATCGTCGTTGGCTAGAATCGGCCATGTATGGCCGTTTTGGTCGACACTCTATGTCGTCTTTAAGACAACATATTAGACAAAATTAAGGTTTTTACGTAACAAAAAGTGTACCACTACATCCGTCAATCATATTTCTTGACAACGAGCTGTCTATTTCCTAGGAATTAACTAAAACAAAAAAAATGTATAGCGAAGTCAAACAAGATGGCATTTCATAGTCATTGGATGGAATCGGCATGTATGGTCGTTTTGTGCGATATCTATGCAGTTGTTAAGACAAATTATTAGACAAAATTAAGGTTTTTGCATAACAAAAAGTGTACCACTACATTCTTCAATCATATTTCTCGACAGCGAGCTGTCTATTTCTAGGAATTAAATAAAACAAACAAATTAATAGAGAAGTACAAAAGGGTGCATTTAATCGGCATTGGCTAGAATCGGCCATGCTGGTCGATATCTATGCAGTCTTTAACACAAATTATTAGATAAAATAAAGGAGTTTTGCATAAAAAAAGTGGACCACTACATTTTACAATCACAGTTTTCGACGGCGAGCTGTTTATTTTTGAGGAATTAACTAACACAAACAAATGTATAGCGGATTTGCGCCATCTCGACATCTCTGATAAACAATACTTTAACGAACACGGCCGACCAACAGTTTGTGCATTTTATTTTATATCAATCAATTCACTGTAAAGTAACGTAAAAATACCGAAAATGTCAATATCAACTATTAGTAATATAACAACAAACAAGTTCTGTGAAGTAAGATGACCTAATAATGCAAAACAGTCAAATATTTTACAATTTCACAAAGCAGAGCACTTCACCGATGGAAACAAAATGGCGGATATTCAGAAAAGTTTACCGCTAAAACGAGGTTCCTTCCACTTCTCGAAGCCATACGAGATTTCAGTCAGCTGCGCTATATCTCCATTACGGGTAACCATTCACTCTCTTCTTACTTCACTGGGTTACAGTAGTCTGATATGTCCATGACTGAACCACAGACCCAATAACAATTATTAATGTCTGAACGTAAAAAAATGGAATTACTTTTTTGCTATGCAAATTTGTCTGTTTTTACGCTTTCAGCATGGCATTCGACTTTGAAAATGATTAAATTTATGAAAACTTCTAGTTCGAAACATCAACTGCAGGCATTGTTATGATTTCCTCCTCTATAACATTAAGTTGCATTACTTTCTTATACGAAATGAAAGGAAAACAAATATAATATTTAGAGGCAAGACACACACATTTGCAAATAATGATGAAAAAACACATAAATTCTGACCAAAGATATCGTTATATGATATGTGATAATACAGCGACAATAACTATCTTTTTTTTTTGCCGAACAAAATATGAATAAAATGCATATTTTGGTTTATTTATAAAATCATAGGTAAAATACGAGCAAACTGTCCCATTATCTGTCATTTTTTAATATTGTGATATTTTTTTTGCTTTAAGATAAAACATATGATCATATTTAAATTGCAAACGCAGTTTTAAACAATTATGATATACATTTAGTATAATAAGTTGGCTTAAGGTAAAATTCTACGGCAATAGAAACGTATCGGTTTAAAATTGGGAAATAGTATGCACCTAATTCAAAATGTAATTTAAAGCGAACCGCGTGAATTTGGAGATTATTTTTAAATGCATACGTTCTAAATGACAGTTTCACATAATTAAATCACGCTCTTTCATGATAATAACTTCCCTGAAAAAATAACATCTTAAACAAAAGTGTTACATTATAAGTTGAACACCTCCTGTATATGAGCTGTGTGACAACGCAGTATGCCATATTGCTGCAGTATGCCATACTGCTGCAGTATGCCATTTATATGACTCACTGCTGCAGCTATGGCATACTGCGTAGTAATGACGCTGCAGTACTACATATAATTGTGTAAGATGGCTTAGTGATACCTATCGAGGGACTACTGCAGTATGTCAACGCTCATTTTGATGTAAGTTAATTAAGTGAAGGGAATATCAGTTATCAGTTAAACAAATAAATTATTTTAGCAATATTTTTAGCCGGGTTTACAAAAACCGGAAGGGCGTTAACATTTAGTTTTTGTTGAATCTCAGCATTACCATGTCCGATCTTCATCAGCGTTTAGCTTCCTATCACGAGGTACTGACCATGTTGAAGTAGTTTACTCCGCAACATGGCTTGATTGAAATAAAGTGACGTGAGCTACATCTAAGGCAATAACTCTGCAAGGCATAAACTGAGCTGCATCAAATGTATGTCACGCACACCTTCACCTAATGTCGATCATGTATACAAAGTTTGAAAGCAATATCTCGAAAACTGTTGAAGTACGAGTTCACTCCACAAAATTGTTTATACTACATACAGTGGTTTGACACATCTACACTTGATGATGACCATGTATATCAAGTTTCAAGTCAATATATTTAGAAATATAGAAGTAGTTTGCTTCACAAAATTGCTGCAACTGATATAACGACCAATTGACAGATCGACCAACCGAGTGACCGCCCGTAATTGGGACTCCAATATACCCCCTCTCAAACTTCGTTTATGGGTATAAAAGTAAGTGTTTCTGCGCTTTGTTCTATAGGAACTATCAGCCTTTACCCGATTTCAACAATTACATTCCTAGACTTAAGTCTTATTATCGAAAGCTCATTTGAACGGATATTTATCTGATTTCAATATCTAGATTTATTAACTTCATCCCAATCTTCACCAAATTGACCCAGAATACGTACATTGCAATAAATTACTGTTTTCTTTAGCAATTTGTTCACGTCCAATCGAGTTTAAATTATTATATATCATAAAATACAAGCGTTTTTCATTGGCCTAGAAGCAGTCACGTGTGCTTAAATAGTTTTGACCATTTTCAGTAGTTCATCACGTGACCGTGCAATAGTAAATTTAGCGTGCAATAGTACATCTCTGTCATTGACGCGCTTTTTTAAAAACAGCAAAGTGTCACGTGACTGTGCAATAGTCGATCTGTGTCAGTGACGCGCTTGTTTAAATAAAGTGCGGCCTCGTGCAATAGTACCCTTCTCGGGTCGGTAGTCACTCCATCTGTTAAATAGTTCTAACCATTGACTTCTAAGGAATTAAATTGTATATTATTTGAAATAGTATCATTTGTAACTGCCAGCACGTAGGCGGACACGAAGAACTCATATATAGAGGATCGCAGTATATGCCATGTGGAAAAATACTCCAGAAAAACGGCCACATAGCATAGTGCGTATTATCAAATAAAACAATTAAATTATCAAGAAAATAAGTTTTATTCATTCTACTATTGCAAAATTTGCAATTTATCGTAGTTTTAAATACGTTTTCAGATTTCCTCCTTAAAAGAAATTTCGCAGATTTTGTCTGTTTTATATTTCTTTTTATATATCTTATTACACGAAATAATGAACCATGTTCAATTATATATATATATATATATATGTAGTTTTATCAAACTGTTTTATTTTGAATATTTAATAATAGTTTTTATTACCATAATCTCAAAATTAACAGAGCACTTCTGCACTTTGCCATATGAAAAAGTACACATGTAGCACCGCGTTACACCTTGCGACGCAGTTTGCAATACTGCAGCAGTAAGCCATATAAACTGCTGCAGTGAGCCATATTAAATGGCATACTGCAGCAATATGGCATACTGCAGCCATATGGCATACTGCGTTTTCACAGAGCTGGGCAAAGTATGTGAACAGTTTCTTAGGATTCACCCTTAAAGAATTGAAGTGGATTTTATAGTCGCATCAACAGCTAAGGTTCATGTCATATGGCAGATTTCCCGTTTCCAATGGTAGAGGAAGACCCCAGGTGCCTCTCTACATGAATATATATATAATTAAGGCATCATTCGTCATCGTCTTTCTTTTTTAATGTTTCAGCATCAACTATTTCTCCGGTTAAAGGAACAGATCATGCAAATGAAGTGCAGGACACAACACAGAAGGTAAGTGTTAGAAAAGCATGTGGCAGAAGAGAAAACCGCGATGTGTCTCAAGGCTGACATTGTCTAAAGGATAAACTTTTTAACATGTATATTATAAATATGCTTATTGTTCAATTATTTTCAGCTTTATCTTTAAAAGAACCTATAATTCAAGCGTTTCAGAAATGATTTGTTAAGATGTACATTATTCTCAAGGTATATATATAGTCGTATATGTGAGGGAAAACATAGGTCAAAATCCTGCCATCCCACAATGTCCTCATATAGTGTGTGTAATTGTCTTCACTTAAATCTCATTTAGAGAGAGAGTGGGGGTGGGTGGAGAGAGTTTCTTGTAGCCACCAACATGTTATTTCAGCTTCATATTTTTCTCACTTGAAGATGATATAAACTATGTTATTCACGAAAATCAAATATTTTTTTCTGTTCTGCTATAATTTTATCTACATTATCGAAGTTCAATCATTTAACAATCCCTTCTTGTTGTTTTAGTATTGTTGTGGTTGCTTCAGGTGCATTATTTTTGTTGATAAAATAATTTTATTTTCACTGTCTTGTCCATCTGGGCGCTGAATACAGGATAATAGCAGGTTTGTGTATACATAAAATCGACCTAAGCTAATCAGTAGGCCGTACTGACCATTACATTTCCTCACCACTCTTTGAATTGTTCTGGAAGCTTCAGTGCTTTCGTTTGATATTTAATAGTATTTGTAACGTGTGTGGAATAATTTCACGATCGGATATCGACGCTTTAATAGCAGGTGCACATGGAAAAATTGGAAAGGATAAAATGCACAGATATACCAAGAGTTAAGATAAGACACACAGATATAAAGCACGTGTAACAACACAGTGTGGGCCAATTCGATGTTCAAAACCATTAAGTAAATCGTTGTAATGACACTTTTCGACCGTTACTATACATCTTCTTGATCCGAATGATGCTTCAACGTGAATTTTAAACGTCAACAAAAACACTTCAGAGCCTACTAGATCCACATACCACCACACAGTAACAACAATGGTTGTAACTGGTTCCCTGATATATGTTTCAATCAGCGCTCATAAATCCATAATTTGGGCAGAATTTCTGTTACTAGACATCTGATTTATTCGCCTTGAAGGTATGACAATTTAGTCAAGCTCCAAGAAACAACGCACTAAATATATTGTATATATCTGTTATATATAATAAAATTCTTCTTTAACATTAAATCACATCACTTTGGTCAGGTAAGTTAACCTCAGTTAAATTGTTCTGATAACTTCATTCCATTTACCTTCTCCAAACTTAAGGTTTACCATTGATGCGAATCTGTAGTTTGTTTAATTTCGCAACGCGTTGCATGCTTAGTGGGAAATCAGTTTACAGTTCGCCGCCCCGTGTGGTTCAGGGGGCCCCGTTTGGTTACGGGGCACAGAATAAGGTCACTGCAGATCCCGTTGGAGGGGAAGGCAGGGGGAATTCAAATTACCCCAAATCATGTTCATTTTATCATTTTTTGTTCATGCTCATTAAAGGTCTTCATCATGACTCCTGTATTGTTTCAGGTGCCATCTCGCTCATATCGGCAGAAAAACTATAACGTGGCTCCAGCGTAAATGGAGTGTCTACAATAGAATTTGCAGCAACTCTGCAGTTCAGGGTGAGAAGGTTCTAGGCCCGTTCTCCATATTTTATTTCGATGTACATGGAGGATGAACCTGGCATATTCATTCCTGTTAGGCGCCATATAACCTTTCATGTGTTGGTGCGCCTTAAAGCCCCAATTCAATTCAATTACAGTTCGCCATTATGCTTTCCTCTGTAATTCTGCATGAACCGACTGATTGTCACCCAATGGTGACGTCTACCTAAATCATGAACTGGCTGTTAACGTTTATTGTTTGTCAGAGGGCTGGCGTGGCGCAGTCGGTAGAGCGGCGGATTTGTAACCGGAGGCCCCGCTTTCCCCCGGGTTCAATCCTCCGTGGTGCCACTGAGTTTCGTCGGTGTGTTCGTGGGCAAGACACTTTCCCTTAACCACGTCCGTCGGATGTGGACGTAAATCGGACGGTCCCGTGTATCGGTCTATCCTCCGAGCACGTTAAAGAACCATAGGAACCTATTCGATAGTAAGAGTAGGACATGGTTCCCGGATTCCTGTGTATCCTTCTCTCTGGGGCGGCTCTAAATAACCTATATTGTGTTGATGAGCCGTTAAACAACATTCAATTCAATTCAATTCAATTATTGTTTGTCTAAAATGTGACCTTGTCGTTCTCTTGATGGCTGGTTTCTGCACACAGAAAAAAGTCATCGATTACTTGCTTGTACAATGACCCTATGATGACGCCTGCCTAAAGCCCATTAGGACGGCGGCGTTTGATGTTTGTCCGCGGCCTTGTCTTGTTGCTCTGGCTTCTGCCAAGTCATCGAGTACCTTCATCGTGGCTTTCTAGGCGCTTTTTTGTATTTATATATACACGAGCATCTAGATGTTTTACTTATATTGCCTTTTAACGCTGCCTTGTTGGTTAGAGAATATTTCATGGCGGGGATTCCTTTTTTTGCACTGTCCCGTTTAATTGGGATGACGGTAAGGTAAGTGTGAGGTTTGGTGCACCCTAGAACCTGGTTTAAACCCCCGACCGTTCCAAGACGGAAGCCCTATTGTCAAACATTTTATGTTTGTGATCTCGTTTGCATTTTTTATTACTTTTGCCTTCTCGTTTGTCTGTTTGCCTTTTTGTTTTTGTGTTTTGTGGTTGACTGTCGTCATTGAATGCTACATCCCCTGTCCGATTTTTATATCTTTGTGGTTTTTTTGTGACTTTCTATGCTTTTGTTTTGCTTGTGTTATATTGCCTATTATTGCTGCCTAGTTTGTTAGAGGTTATTGTCTGCCGGGGATTTCTTTTTCTACGCTGTCAAGTTTAATGGGATGAAACAGGGTAAGAGTGAGGTTTGAGTGAGAGTGAGTGAGAGTGAGGTTTGGTGCTTAATTTAAGAAATGTGGTCTTAGAAAATAGATTACGGCATACGTCTATACCCCGATACGGCATACGTCTATACCCCGATTATAAAGTTATGATCCAGAAATTTTTTGCTCCAATGTACAAAGTATCAGTTGCATCAAAACCAAGCGAGAAATCATTTAATTAGGCAGAACGTTGCTCCAGCGTTTATACGTTTTACCAGTGGTTTTTTGAGTTTTTATTCAGTCGCAAACATGTATACATGTTGATCGCAAAAACGGTAGGAGGACAGTTCAAATGTACGTCAACACGAACTATATCCTGTTCATTTATCGCCGACGGAACATAACAACACGATCAGGTTTACTTTGTTGCTCAGTCCGCACTGTACTACAAACTAAAACAGTGTTACCAACTTAGAACGCTAAGTAGGCACGTTAAGTAGGCTATACGGCCTACTTGTTAGCCTCAATAAATTGTATGCGTACACAACCTCGCTATTATCTTGACTTCAGCGCCGAAATTGACCAGAAAGTGTAAATAAAAGTACATCCCATCAAAAGGAAATCCCTTACAATAAAGTCAACATCCAAAACACACGTTAAGTGTAATACTTAAATAAAATATAGTATTCATTATATCTCGCGAATACGAAAGTAGGCAATGACTGTATATCAGCGTACGTGTGTGACAGTGCTTTTTGTCCGCGGCGCTTTTTGTCCGTACAAAATTTGAAAAAGTGACGATTTTTGTCCGCGCGGCGCTTTTTGTCCGCAGAAAAAAATGATGCCTTTTGTCCGCATGGCGCTTTTTGTCAATGTTGTGCGGACAAAAAGCGCCATGCGGACAAAAGGCATCATTTTTTCATTTTTTTCTAAGGACAAAAAGCGCCGCGCGGACAAAAAGCGTCAATTTTTCAAATTTTGTGCGGACAAAAAGCGCCGTGCGGACAAAAAGCACGTGCACATACGTGCTTCCTTTGTCCATAACTATCCCACAAATTGTATGTGGTATTGACGTTGTACAAGAAACCGTTAATATATTTCTGCAATAAAGCTAAACGAAATAACATAATACTTACTATTTGAGATACAGTCATTGAAATAGACAAGCCATATAATTCACTTATTTAATATCCATCAGAAAATAGATGACGTTTCTACTCATAAAAAGGGATTTATTGTTTGTGAATATGATACATACTCTTAAATGTTAATTTGTACAAACATTTCATTATTAAACTTTAAAAGAAAACTCGGTTTATTAGATATGGCATTAATTTATTATCCAGATAAATAAAATTAATAATAAATAATACTTTCGTTGTTTAATAAGAACAGTATGAACTATGTGGTGAGTGATTTATTTAATACAATACGGACATTATGATAATGAAAGGATGTTCATTTTTCTAATTTACTAGAATAAGGTGTGCTACGTGTTGGATTGTGAAGAAAAACTATGTGGAGATGAAGAACTTACCACCTGTCCACTAGTAATCGGGTCGACCTCTTGCTACGTATGTATTACAGATAGCGTCGCCCTGTTCACATGTCAATGGATTTAAAGAGACGTAATTTCAAGCATTAAAATTAGCAACTTAATATGACAGTGTCATTTTGATTTTAAATATGCTTGCATATAATTTAAATAAAAATTTGGAGTTTTCAATTTGTGTCCGTTATTCTACCATAACGTTAACTATATTACTGGTGCAATATAATCAACATTCAGCAATTTGCAAACATAATTTGATTTAAATTATTTGTCTCTATTATTAATGATTTGCAAACTTGCAGGTTAGGTAGAAAAACTAACGGGACGCCGCGAGTTTTTAGAAAAATCAAGTTTGCCGTGTGTCCCTATAGCACACCATGCATTGTAGTAGGTATTGTACCATTATTGCATTTCCCATAGGCCTCCATTATAGCCTTTTGGCATATAACCCCCTTATTCCTATATCCGAACGAATGATAAAGCCTAACTTTTTATGAAGAACTATCTTAGAGGCACTCAAAAATGACCAGCAAATTGGGGGTAATCTGATGCTTTCAGCCTCTAATATTTCACTGATGGTGGGCACCCCGGAATGGCAGTAAAGAAATTTTAGTATTTATAAAAATGCACATTTCAGTCAAAATATCCTAAATCAACATGTTTTATGATGGAAATATAACATTTGATGTTTTATGGGGATTTGTTATGGTTTAGGTATTTTAATCCAATCAGAATCTACCTTACAACCTGACTATATGCCCAAATAGACCCTATACTTTTTTCAACCAATCAGAAGGCCCAAATCAATCGTGGTATCTGACCTAGCACAGTAAGTATTTTCAACATGGCGGCTAGTATAGGTGTGAAAGCGCTAATTAAGTGTAAAAATGAGAATTATTGCTGACCTTGCCACTTGAGATAGAGTATGGATAATGTAACACTGTCATTTTCATGAAGTAACATCACTCTCCTTTTGAAAAATGACCAGAAACCATGGGGTCATCATAACTTGTAAGAGAATCACTTATTGTTGTCCAACGTTAGTCAAGGTCACAGCTGTTTCTCGCAGGGCAGTTTTCAATGTTTGTATAATGTAGCTATGCACTCAATTTTGAAACATTTTATATTCAAAAACAACCAATCAAAAGTCATAAACACGCTTCTAAAAATACAGCAACAAAATAGAGGTAGCAATTTGTCAATCCTTTTCCACATAAAGCGATTTTTCTCCAAAAAAAAAGAAAGTGGGAACTGCTTTTAGTAATAGTGACATCGAATAAACCTCGAAGCATAACTAGTACAAGTGTATAAGACATTAATAATCCCATTGCTGATCCTAGCTGGGACATTGTGGTAGAAGACATTAATAATCCCATCGCTGACCCTAGCTGAGACATTGTGGTAGAAGACATTAATAATCCCATCGCTGACCCTAACTGAGACATTGTGGTAGAAGACATTAATAATCCCATCGCTGACCCTAGCTGAAACATTGTGGTAGAAGACATTAATAATCCCATTGCTGACCCTAGCTGAGACATTGTGGTAGAAGACATTAATAATCCCATTGCTGACCCTAGCTGAGACATTTTTAAGAATGTTCATGTTAAAATTATGTTGTTTTATTTTAATTATTTGATTTGCTTACATGTAAATGAGTTTATTAATACCATATTTTATTCAATGTTTATATTTTTAAATGGTTCAGTCATGAATTTCATGGAAATGTTCTCTCTTTTTTTGGGTAGGGGGAGGTGGGGATTGGGTGGAGTAGGGGTGTGTGTGGGGGGGGGCGGGGGAGGGGGGGTAAGAAGTCTCAAATAACTTCAGTTGTTTTGCTATTAAACATCATCCTCAGTTAGATTGAACTGGAGTACACGAATTAGTGCTCCCGAGTTCCAGAGATAAAACAGTGACGTAATGTAGGCGTCAAACAATGATTACATTATTAGCTGCTTTATCAGCAGGAACTAAAGCAAGCTTATTATGAAGTTGATGAATTCCCGATTTTTAATTACGAAACGAAAACACAGGTCTCTGAGGAAGTAAAGAGGGTTTAGCATTATAAAAGTTAATACGGGTAAGCCACCTTTATTGGGCTCGTTGATCCCAAAGGACCAGTAAAAATAACACTGCTGTAGGTAATGTAAGAAGCAACACCTCTCACGCCCCTTATAACCGGCTTAAGCTATTGTTGATCTTCGCCTAGTTTTGGTATGTTCCACACAGCTATAAAAAGTAATGCATATCCCAAATAACCATTCTCGTTCATTCTCGTTCATGTATGTGGTAAGTCTCTTGGATTATTCAGAAACTAATATATTGCCTTCATCGCTCATCAGCGATATCGTTCTGAACCGTGTGATGTCCTTTGCATGTTTTTTCCGTCGGGGCAAAGATTCCGCCAGCAGCCTGCCAACAAGGGATTACTGCTCCTTCCGCTATACAACCCTTATCAATCCCCATAATCGACGCAGTAGTTTGGGACACATCCTTTTAAGGTGTTCAGGGGCGTAGCTTGCCTGACTATGATGTGTAGGCCGAGTTCTAGTGGGGTCCGGGGGCATGTTCCCCCGTAATTCTTTTTATAGGAAGCTACGCCCCTGGTATTCCGCCTGGCTCAATACACACACGCACACGCACGCACGCACACAAACCCTGTATTACGGAACACATTTTTGGCCGTCGTTGTATATATTTAACCTTTGAGCGGCGATATTTCCATATAATGGAAGACTTATATGTCCGTATTATTAATATGTATACATGTATTTAATATAATTTCAGATAAGAAAGTCGCTTACAGATAGTGGTGTCCACGTCAAAGCAGGGTGTCAAACATATTGCGAAGATCGAGCTATTAGTACAGACACGGGTAATGAGACGTGCTGTAACGACTCGAAGTGTAATGATATTGGTATCAGTAAAAGCACAGCCACGTGGGGACCAACATATGTTTCTGTGTATTCTCTTTCCATGGGAATTTGCTTCATGAGTTGTCTTATCTTACAGAAGGGGGAATATGTGTGGCTTGTTTAGTAGTCGTCCAACATGTTAAACATCAACGTCAGTTGTATGTTTAGCTCAGCTTGTTGTGGATATATATGTTTTATTATAACTGTTGGCGTCTACAGCCTCTTTAGTATGACTTGTTTTCAATTTATTGAGTGAAATATCATATTTTGCCTCTGAGACAAAACCTTTTCTTATTAGCTTGGTTCTCCCAACAGGGTTCAATCTCAGTGATATACTCAGCTGCAAAAGGAAGTGTACACTTTGAAAATGTTACTTTACACCCCTATCCTCTTTATCAAGCCACATTCCCTTAACGATTCAACCTATTGAAAAACAAATGACAATATAATATTGGCAATGTAATGATAACAAGTTTGGTACCAAACATGACATATTAATTTTGGCATTTATACAATTAATTCTAAAAAAAAGAAACTCGCTGTGTACACTTTCTTTGGCAACTCAGTATAGTATGTTCTAAATATAAAATAAAAATGGTCAATGATTTCGGACAAACAGTTCATTATTTACACGGTATGTACACAAAAGCATATATATATAATCGTCTTGGGTGGTTTACAAAATATATGACGTCATTGAGATTTATCCGTATTCCGGTGCATATATTCTGCAAAATTGTGAGGTCTTTCTTTCAGAATAAAATCTTCTTGTGATGGCATCGTTTGTTGTTTCCGTACATATCATTGGGATAGTATTAAACATAAGTAACGTTACCTATGTAGACTTGGCATACTTGAATTTATAGATGTTAAAGCAGTTATATGCATGTACAATTGTATTGTTTCTGTGTATTTGCGTATTCAGCAGACTGCCTTGTACATATACGTGTAGGATTGCAGTCAGGGTCAGATTGTTTGAAAATGTGTTGGCGGTTTTATTTATAGGGAAATCAATAGTTAATGCCTTAAGGACTATTGGTCAGCCATCTTTGAAAAAAAAATCGATGGGACAAGCCTATTGTCAACCTTTATGTTTGTGTTGTCGTGTCTTGCCTTTTAGTCATCATTGTTTGTTTCTATATGCGTGCTTTTGGTCGACTTTAATTACATCATTTGATCGCATTTATATACTGTTATTGGCTTTGGACCGTTTTTTATCTAAAGTGTTGTTTTGTTTATATACTAATTACGAGTTCCGTTTAGTATACTGACCTTAAAATATCTCAAAAAACAAAACTAAAGCCGAAACAGAAATAGTTATGAACTTGTTTCTGTGTTTTAATATGTGTATTATATACCAGAGCTTTATTGGACCGTTCTCATCATCCAACACAAATTTGAGTAACACTTATTGCTTATGCACTTGTATTTATAACGTAAATTACAACGATCTATACACATGCTATCTAAATCTATATATATATATCTCTCTCTCTCTCTATCTCTCTCTCTATCTCTCTCTCTCTCTCTCCTCTCTCCCCTCTCTCTCTCTCTCTCTCTCTCTCTCTCTCTACCCCATCCCTCCCACCCCATCCCCCAACTACCCCTACCCATGCATACACATCAAATATGTATCATATTGCTGGAAAGAATGTCTCTAAATATGTACCGCGTGATAATAGGATATGTACTTTTCTTTTAAGTGATATTATTCCTGAACTTAGCAAATAAATACCTTATATATACTTGAAAAAAAAGTTTAGCACGACTTTTTCGGGACATAGATTAAACATATGAACACTGATATGTTTGTTTTAAAGATATTAGAAATGCTAGGTAATGATGTGATTTTTACAAAAGTACGTTATTTTATTATTTTCTAAGCGAAGTAGCAGAATTACCACCCATAAATTAAAGGGACACACGGCAATCTTGATTTTTTAAAAACTCACGGCGTCCCGTTAGTTTTTCTCTTTACTTGCATTTGTTCAATCATTAATAGTAATTGTTAGAATAGTTCAAAGCAAATTATTTTTACATATTAATAACATTTTATAATAGTGCATCAATAATATATTTAAAAATTTGGTGATATAGTGAAGAAAACTGAAATCTCAATTTTTTATTTAATCATATGCAAGCAGTTTTAAAGTCAAAATGACGCAGGATAAGTAATTTGAGGAGCAAATTTTAATGTCTGAAGAAGTCCAGACTCTATTGTGCCCATAGCGACCAGGGTTCTCCAGGCGTTTTAGTTGGCGGAGGGACTTAAAAACTTAGAATTAACAACAACATTTTAATGTCTGAACAAAACTCAAGATTGCCATGTGTCCCTTTAAAACAACTTATTTCGTTATAGAAACATATTTCTTTGAACAAAAATGTTTAGCATCGACAAAAATTACCCATTCTGTCATTGTTTAAAAAAGCTGAAATATGTTCACAAACGATTGTTATTTTCAAAAAGAAATCATTTCAAATTTTATCATTTTTAAATTACCTCCCTTTTCATTGAAATGAGAACGATTTTCGATAACCTACACACATGATCCCATCATATTTGCTTTATTTTTATCACCGGCTTTGTTTAAAAATGACTTTGTAGCATTAGTATCGGTCATATCTATGTTACTTTGTCATTGACCCCGAACATACACGGCTTTGTATCTCGTCTGTGAAAATGACGTGCATTGTATGTGTTAAATTTATTTTTCTCAGTATATATTATGCACAAAATAGTGTAAGGTTCTTTTAATACATTCACGGTGTGCCCAGGCCTCTCGTGTTTTGAAACACTCTCTAGTATTAACACAATAAGTAGAATGTATGTTTAAAGGGACACACGGCAATCTTGAATTCATAAAAACTCGCGGCGTTCCGTTAGTTTTTATACATAAATAGTTCAATAATTAATATTAATTATGAGCATAATATAAAACAAATTGTGTTTGAATATTTTTATATTGCACCAATAAAATATTTTTTAAAAAAATGAGAAAAAAATGGTCCTATAGAAATCACAGCACCCAAACGCAATGGCACCTTAGGTCCGCACTGTACTACAAACAAAGAGCAAATTAACTATACAATGAAAAAGACGATACACAACAGGAAGAGTGGTGAATATAGGGTTACCGACTTGGAACGGACAGTAGGCAACTGGTTAGCCTAAATCGATATTAAGTGTACACAACCTCGTTATTGTCTTGTCTTCAGCGCTCAAATAGGCAAGACAGTGTACATAAAAGTACATCCCATCAAAAGGAAATCTCCAACAATAAAGTCCACATCCAGAGAAATTAGGAAACGATACACGTATATGTTATTGTAATATACATATATAAAAAAAAATGTTTTTTTTAAAAACACCTCAGGATGTCTCCAAAATTGTACTGAACAACCACATCTGCCCTAGAGAAAACCAATATAGGGTACGACAAGAAAACCCGCGGGACGAAGATTCGTGCACCCACCTAACTTTAAGGGTTTCAGAAGGTGCAATCATGGAGTCGAACGAGGTTGTCCGGTCATTGCAAAAAGAGAAAGTCAAGCTTAGTGAGTGAATCTAGGTGTAACACGCCCATTGATTTTTGCACTGAGTTGTGTATGAATTACAATTTAAATGCCATGTTGTCATTCATATTTAGGCCCAAATTTAAAATGAATAACTTACATTCTCATCACAGATGACATATATGCTACCAAAAAAGTCCACAGAAAAGTGGTGATCATGAATCTTCTAAGAAAGGACTTGTCTCATGAATAAAAGCTCCCTTTAAAACTATAAACAATGAGATGCCAAAATATTGTATTCATGCACTCATTCCCATATAAGCAAAACACATTCAAAACTCACAATTTTAACATGACAATGCTTGAAAAATGTAACAAATAGATAAACATTGTGATATAAACCAACAAGAGGTCAATGACCTTGAAGCTCTACTGATACGTTTTTGATAGCTAGATGAGCATTCCTGTGAAGTTTCATGAAAATCCGTCAAGTAGTTTCAGAGGAGTAGTTGCTACAAGTTTTCATTATATAACTCTATGTAAACAAAGATGGCCGCTGGCGGCCATGTTTAACGTCAAATCAAAATAATTTTTGCTAAGGATCAAAATCATGTCATACTGATCATTTTAGAAAAAGTCCCATATCAATCACTTATAGTTTTGAAGAAGTAGTCGCTACAAACTTGTATTTTGAAAATCTATTTTTAGCCATGGCGGCCAACTTGAATTTCTGGCCGACCTGAACTTTTGCTAGGATCAATTAGACATCAAGAGCAACATTCCTGTGAAGTTTCATGAAAATCCGTCGTGTAGTTACAGAGGAACATTTACTAGATAACTCTATGTAAACAAAGATGGCCGCTGACAGCCATGTTTAACATCAAATCAAAACGATTTTCGACAAGGACCAACATCATGTCATGCTGATCATTTTAGAAAAAGTCCCATATCAATATCACTTATAGTTTTCAAGAAGTAGTCGCTACAAACTTGTTTTTTTGAAAATCTATTTTTAGCCGTGGCGGCCATCTTGAATTTCCAGCCGACCTGAAGTTTTTCTAGGATCAATTGGACATCAACAGCAACATTCGTGTGAAGTTTCATGAAAATCCATCAAGTAGTTTCAGAAAAGTAGTCGTTACAAGTTTTCATTATATAACTCTATGTAAACAAAGATGGCCGCTGGCGGCGTGTTTAACGTCGCATCAAAATAATTTTGGACAAGGATCAACATCATTCCATACTGATCATTTTAGAAAAGTCCCATATCAATATCGCTTATAGTTTTCAAGAAGTACTCGCTACAAACTTGTTTTTTGAAAATCTAATTTTAGCTGCGGCGGCCATCTTGAATTTCCGACCAACCTGAAATGTTGCTAGGATCATTTAGACATCCAGAACAACATTCCTGTTAAGTTTCATGGAAATCCGTCGAATAGCTTCAGAGGAGTAATCGCTACAAGTTTTTACTAAATAACTCTATGTAAACAAAGATGGCCGCTGGCAGCCATGTTTAACGTCGAATCAAAACGATTTTCGACAAGGACCAACATCATGTCATGCTGATCATTTTAGAAAAGTCCCATATCAACATCACTTATAGTTTTCAAGAAGTAGTCGCTACAAACTTGTTTTTTAAAAATCTATTTTCAGATTTGGTAGCCATCTTGGATTTCACATCAAAATGAATTTTTGCTAGGATTTACTAGACCTCATGAGCAACATTTCTGTAAAGTTTCATGAAAATCCATTCAGTAGTTTCAGAGGAGTAGTCGTTACAAAAAAAAAGTTTCCGGACAGACAGACAGACGGACGACGGACACCGCACCACGGCATAAGCTCTGCCGACGGACACCGCACCACGGCATAAGCTCTGCTGATCTGATCAGCAGAGCTAAAAATGGCACTTTAAATTAGTGAAAATGCCTTTCTTTACAAAAAGAAATGAGAATTATTTACTGACCGCCATTATGCGATACCCCAGGTGAACACTTCCTGTGATGCAAAGGGTGTGCTACACTTGTAGAGAGGTCAATCACCAACATGAAGTGTGCTGAAATACTAAAGGGTCGTATCCTTTTCTGACGAACTTCCTAATTAATTGTGTAAAGTGGTCAGGAAATCCGTCAGACTTCTTTAATTTCCGAAGGTTATAGATCCCATACATCTCCATAGAACATTCCTAGTCGCAGAAATCTTTTAGGTTGGTGTGTACTTTTCCAGTAGGATTTCGTTGCGGCGATAAAACTTTGAGAAAGATCAAAAAAGCTTGCTGAAGAAGTTTAATTGTAATAACTTGATTTCGATAATTGACATCCTAAACATCGTTACATACCCTAGCAAAACGATTTAGCTTTGGTGGATAAATATTAGTGACCATACGAGCAAAGAACGGATTATCAATCTTGGGTATGTCATCCAGATACCGAGATTTATTATTAAACGCAACAATAATGTCTCCCTGGCTAGCGGGTGACAAACTCAACATGAAATCTCTTTCATAACAGTATAAAAACAAATCTGCGACAAGTGGCGCACAGTAAGTACCAATAGGAATACCAGTAGCCTCGCGGTAAACAGTTTTACCGTATCTAAATATGTTATACTTCTCATTAGGGGCGTTTGTAAAGTAAGCCCTGACAGTATTACAAGCAAGAAAGATAGTCTCTTCGCTAGCAAATGTCTTCTGTATAAGCTAAATCAATTTATCTTTTGATCAGGTTATGAGGTAGAGTGGTGTATAGAGTGGAAAAGTACTAAAGTAATAGGTACTTATAGTAGAGGCATGGAAATGCTTACACTGTAACTTATCAAGGACTTGATTGACCAAACAGATTGATTCCTGAATTTTCAAACTCCTTTTCGCATATTCTTTAATCGCGGAAAGGCAGGAGTCAACAGTTTAGACACATTTGTAGTGGTACATGAACTAGAATTTACGATAAAATGTGCTTTGTGTGGGGTTTTGTGAAGTTTTGGAATCCAGTACATAGTGGGGGGCTTATTCTGCTTACTATTTACAGAAACCTTCATAGTCTCCAAAAAGGACACATGCTTGGAAACTATATCCTTCTCCAGCAATCGCGTGGTAAGAATTGAATTGAATTAGGTTTTAAGGCGCACCAACACATGAATGGCGCCTGACAGGCATGAACATGCTAGGCTCATCTTCCATGTGCATCGAGATAAAATATGGAAAATGGGCCTAGAACCTTCTCACCCTGAACTTCAGAGTTGCTGCAAATTATATCGTAGAACTCCATTTACGCTGGAGCCACGTTTATTGTTTTTCTGCCACTGCTCTTTTGATGCGAGCGAGATAGCACCTGAAACAATGCATGGATCATGATGAAGACCTTTAATGAACATGAACAAAAAATGATAAAATGAACATGAATTTGGGGGGATTCTACCTCTCTGCCCACCACTCCAAAGGGATCTGCAGAGGCCCTATTCTTTGCCCCGTGACCAAACGTGGCACCCGGGAACCACGGCATGGTTAAACAGAAATTCTCGCTACTGTAAATTCAAGGTACGGATATAGTGCAGTTGTCATACAATAATGATATTGTTGGAGGCTTACTACCTGTGGTAGAATAAGACGAACAATTTAAAACTCGAAATTGTATTTAATTATATGCATGCGGGTTTAAAGTCAAAATGATACCGTATAAATAAATCATATTTCCGAGTGTCCCTTTAAGTTGGAGAACATCCTCAAACTGTACTTATTTTAAAAATATATTTCTCAGTCAATCATACAAACTCGCTCATTTCCGTAGATTATCGGAAATAATGCTCGTAGGTATTTCCAAAGACTAATATATAGACCCGGAAATGGATTGATTTTAAACATATTTGTATTATTTATTAAACTGTATACTCTTTTGAAATAAGTATTTATCATTTTATAGTCAGTACAAGTTAAAATAGTTAAATATAAAAATGTTTTGTAATTAATTGCGCCGCCATTGTTTATTCCAAGTAGTGACTGAACACACGTGACCGTAAAATAGTACCCAATATGGTGTCTATTCCTTTCCTGGATTGTTTTTGGAAAAAAATGGTTGAGGCAGTTCCGATTGGCACGTTAGTGCCAAGATCGTGAAGATCGTCGATAGTGGCAAGATAGCGTCCAGATTACCGACTGTTTTTCGACTATTCTCCTCGACTTATTCGTCTGCTTGACATTATTCGTCTGCTTTATATAATGAGTTTGCTTCTGACAAGTATCTGGAGTTTAATCATGATGTTTCTGTTATTCTGTGTAGCTCGTCTTTTCTGTTTAAATACCCACCTCTGTAAACGGGTATACATTCAAACAAGCGACAATTCCTTGGAAACCAAATCGAGTATGTCAATCCCTCGATCGTCATTGTACTTCTTATGGCTTCATCAAACACATCTGGACTAATAACATTCATTCTTATAGTGAATTTATACACGGTCAGCACACGTTGTTGTGTGCAGTGAAAGGTTGACATGTACAGCATAATAAAGGCTACCGGGTTGGGTAGATTTACTGATATTGTCCTGTTGTGGGTCTGATAAGCAACCAGGGTGGTGAATTCGTCTGGATATTCGGTTTTCAATTTCATAGAAAAAATGCCATTTCCAAACATACCATGATTTATAAATAATCTATGTTTTTTCCAAAAAAGCATACTTAACGTATCATTATTTGACAGAGTGACACTGTTGTGCATTGTATTTAAAATGTTCTGAAACCTTTCTTCGTCAATTGCTTCATGCTGACTTTCAACTGACACATTTTCTTTGTCGAAACAAGTGTTTGAATAACGTCGTCCACTATAATTATTTTCGTTTGCTGTGTATTTGTTCTTAACACCTGTATTAGTGATTGAGTAACTATGATTGCCTTTCTCGAAGCTCGATGTGTATTTATTCTCCACAGTTGTATTGGTGATTGAATAACTCTGGTTGCATTTCTCGAAGTTTGCAGTGTTTTTCCTCTCAACAGCTGTAATGGTAGTGGGATAACTCTGGTTGCCTTTCTCAAAGTTCGCTGAGTATTTCTTCTTACCATGTGCATTTATAGAGTCAACATTGGCGATAGAAATACGCTGGTCAATTGTTTCATCTATGTCGTTCCTTTCAAAAGGTGCCTTCATGACGTTTACATCGGTATTTGAAGAATTCTGCAAACTTTCAACATCGATAACAGTGTGTTCTTTTCCACCTCGTACAAACTTGTCGGAACTACTCCATGTATTTCCATCGTTTGAGCATTTAAAGCAAAGGTAATGTTTAACATACCTATCCACCAAATCTATAATCATGTATGTTTTTAGAAGTGCTATTTTCGCAATTATAGCAAAGATTTTGCTCATTTTCTGTGCTGTGTCGCACACGTTTAAATATGCTTTTTTCGCCATATTCTTATTCGGTTTTGCCAAATTTTTAAACTTCGTTTTTACTTTTGTTTTTCCTTTCATATCTTCATCAAAAGTACGATTCATTTTCAAAAAGTCAGACTTCGTTTTCACTGTTGTTTTTCCTTTCATATCTTCATCAAAAGTACGATTCATTTTCAAAAAGTCAGACTTCGTTTTCACTGTTGTTCCTGTCATATCAGATTGTTGGTCTTGTATGTGTCAATTGCCCAATCAGTCAATACAGGCAGATTGTGTAAGTTCTGGTTTGACGGCTATATACTCCCTGCAAATAGATAAAAATTACAATAATGTATGACTAAATAAAACGTGCATGTTCACGTGATCATTGTTGTGCTAAACCTGTATTGCCTATTAATGGCGCCTAATATGTTGGATTGTTCCATTTTATTGGGATGAATAAGGTAAAGTGGTGTTTGGTGAACCCTAGAACATGACTTCACCCCCCCCCCCCACCCCCCACCCCATACACCTCCTCCACCCCCACTAATCCCCCCCTCCTCCCCTCCCACACACCCACCCCTTTAGAGGATTTCTTTATTTGCACTGTTCCATCTTAATGAATAAGGTAAAAGTGATGTTTTGTGAACCCTGGAACATGACGTCACCTCCCGCACCCTCCCTCCCCCCGCACCCCCCCCCCCCCCGCACCCCTACATCCACCCCAATGACCTTTTGCCACCGTTATAAGATGAAAGCCTTTTATGTTTGTGATGTTACATATGTTGCTTTTAATTTTCTTTGTGATTACTGTTTGTTTTGCATGCGTGATTTTGGCTGACTGTGTTCTGTGAATGCTACATATTGTGTTCGACTTACGTTAGTGATAAAAAACAAAACAAATATCAGTTGGAGACCATCGTAGCTCGATGATGTTAGAAAGTGGAGAAATGGTAAAACCCAAGCAGGCTCGTAGCTACGCTGAGGCACTCCGACAGTCGCCTCAGTAAATATTTGGGAATGTACATACTTTACATCAGTTGCCTCAGTAAAGATTTGGGAATGTACATACTTTACATCAGTCGCCTCAGTTCAGATTTGGGGATTTGCATACTGTACATCAGTTGCCTCAGGAAAGATTTGGGAATGTCTTTACATCAGTTGCACAGTAAAGATTTGGGAATGTACATACTTCACATCAGTTGCCTCAGTAAAGATTTGGGAATGTCTTTACATCGGTTGCCTCAATACAGATTTGGGAATGTGCATACTGTACACCAGTTGCCTCAGGAAAGATTTGGGAATGTCTTTACATCAGTTGCCTCAGTAAAGATTTGGGAATGTGCATACTGTACATCAGTTGCCTCAGGAAAGATTTGGGTATGTTCATACTTTACATCAGTTGCCTCAGTAAAGATTTGGGAGTGTACATACTTTACATCAGTTGCCTCAGTAAATATTTGGGAATGAACATACTTTACATCAGTTGCCTCAGTAAAGATTTGGGAATGAACATACTTTACACCAGTTGCCTCAGTAAAGATTTTGGAATGTACATACTTTACATCAGTTATCTCAGTAAAGAATTAGGAATGTACATACTTTACATCAGTTGCCTCAGTAAAGATTTGGGAATGTACATACTTTACATCAATCGCTTCAGTAAAGATTTGGGAATGTATATACTTTACATCAGTCGCCTCAGTAAAGATTTGGGAATGTCTTTACATCAGTTGCCTCAGTAAAGATTTGGGAATGTACATACTTTATATCAGTTACCTCAGTAAAGAATTGGAAATGTACATACTTTACATCAGTTGCCTCAGTAAAGATTTGGGAAGTTACCTCAGTAAAGAATTGGAAATGTACATACTTTACATCAGTTGCCTCAGTAAAGATTTGGGAATGTCTTTACATCAGTTGCCTCAGTAAAGATTTGGGAATGTACATACTTTATATCAGTTACCTCAGTAAAGAATTGGAAATGTACATACTTTACATCAGTTGCCTCAGTAAAGATTTGGGAATGTACATACTTTACATCAGTCGCTTCAGTAAAGATTTGGGAATATACATTCTTTACATCAGTCGCCTCAGTGAAGATTTGGGAATGTACATACTTTACATGAGTCGCTTTAGTAAAGATTTGGGAATGTGCATAATTTACATCAATCGCCTCAGTAAAGATTTGGGAATGTGCATACTGTACATCAGTTGCCTCAGTAAAGATTTGGGAATGTACATACTTTACATCAGTTGCCTCAGGAAATATTTGGGAATGTACATACTTTACATCAGTCGCCTAAGTAAAGATTTAGAAATGTGCATACTTTACATCAGTCGCCTCAGTAAAGATTTACGAATGTGCATACTTTACATCAGTCGCCTCAGTAAAGATTTGTGAATGTACATACTTTACATCAGTCACCTCAGTAAATATTTGGGAATGTGCATACTGTACATCAGTTGCCTCAGTAAGGATTTGGAAATGTCCATACTTTACATCCGTGACCTCAGTAAAGATTTGGGAATGTGCATACTTTACATCAGTCGCCTCAGTAAGATTTGGAAATGTGCATACTTTACACCAATTGCCTCAGTGAAGATTTGGGAATGTGCATACTTTACATCAAATGCCTCAGTAAAGATTTGGAAATGTCCATACTTTACATCAGTCGCCTCAGTAAATATTTGGGAATGTGCATACTTTACATCAGTCGCCTCAGTAAAGATTTGTGAATGTACATACTTTAAATCAGTCGCCTTAGTAAATATTTGGGAATGTGCATACTGTACATCAGTTGCCTCAGTAAGGATTTGGAAATGTCCATACTTTACATCCGTCGCCTCAGTAAAGATTTGGGAACGTACATACTTTACATCAGTTGCCTCAGTAAGGATTTGGGAATGTGCATACTTTACATCAGTCGCCTCAGTAAATATTTGGGAATGTGCATACTTTACATCAGTTGCCTCAGTCAAGATTTGGGAATGTACATACTGTACATCAGTCGCCTCAGTAAATATTTGGGAATGTGCATACTTTACATCAGTCGCCTCAGTAAATATTTGGGAATGTGCATACTTTACATCAGTCGCCTCAGTAAAGATTTGGAAATGTGCATACTTTACATCAGTCGCCTAAGTAAAGATTTAGAAATGTGCATACTGTACATCAGTCGCCTCAGTAAAGATTTGGGAATGTACATATCTTACATCAGTCGCCTCAGTAAAGATTTGGGAATGTACATACTTTACATCAGTCGCCTAAGTGAAAATTTGGGAATGTACATACTTTACATCGGTCGCCTCAGTAAAGATTTGGGAATGTACATATCTTACATCAGTCGCCTCAGTAAAGATTTGGGAATGTAAATACTTTACATCAGTCGCCTAAGTGAAAATTTGGGAATGTACATACTTTACATCAGTCGCCTCAGTAAAGCTTGGTCTGGGACATGCACTAAAATGGGGTTGGGTTGGTGGGTGGGTATTTGTTGCATGCCACCGGATCTCCATATAAAGGGATTGGCATCGGTTAAATTTCAGAGCTGGCTACGGGCATGCCAATCACAAATAGGAATTGAATTGAATATTGTTTAACGGCTCATCAACACAGTATAGGTTATTTAGAGCCGCCCCAGAGAGAGGGGAAGGATACATAGGAATCTAGAGGAATATACATGTACATACAGAAAACGAACAGTGAACGTGTGAAATGAAATAAGCATACACAGCAATAAAACTTAAAAATGTGTTCAATAGACAAGGATGCTACTCTCTGCATTTAAACAGCAAGATATCAGCATGAATAAAACTCTGGTGTATATCAATGAAATGTAAATGTAATAGTCATCGTGATTTATTTACTTTTAGTTTGAATTCAATTTCTCATCCAGATGACGTATATGGTGTAAAGAGTTTATGTCTACTGTGCATTGCAGGGTGCCTGTGCGTCAAATATGAATCGATATTTTTTTTTATTACTTACTATATGTTTTCATACGTGATATGGTTAGATAGAATGAAAATAGACGCTCCTGGATCTGTTTACAATCTTGCCATAGCCATCCGCTTTGCTTCACAAAGCCTAAAATTAATTTTGACCCCATTGTTTATATTGTAAAAATTAAAACAACATGGCGGCCTTATTTTTAGAAATTGTCGTCTGCGCATGTCTGTTTCTAGGGTTCGGATGTACCATGTAAAACGCAGGGTGAGGTTGTTGTTCAATGTTCAGCACCTCCGGTAATCGATCATACTTATCCTTTATTTTGGAATGAAAACCATTTTATGTAGCAAATATAGGCTAGGTAACTAGTATACTGAGTTTATATTTTGTTATTTACACCACTGCTGGTCAACAGATTTTTTAAGTCACCCTACCCTAAAAAATGGAATGTTCCGCTGTCGCCATTTTGGTTTTCGGCTGTCAATAAAATTACATGTAAATATGGGTGTTCAAAATGATTTTTTGGCTTTGCGAAGCTTAGAGGATGGCTACTCGAAGATTGAAAACAGATTCAGGAGCGTCCGTTTTCATTCTATTCAATCATATCAGTTATGAAAACATATAGAAAGGAATAAAAAAAAATCTCGATTCATATTCGACGCATAGGTACCCTGAAATGCACAGTAGTTATAAGTAAGGAAGAGATTCAATTGCACTGTTACCATGACCTTAGTCTTTTGAACTGAACTTTCATCCGTATCTGAGCAACCGCAATTGACACATACACAGAAATCTACATATATGTATTCAAAATACAAAAGACCTTTAGATCCATGAGTACTCAGGTACAACACAATACATATATATATACACACGACAATAAATGGCAACATATAAAGTCTTTTTTGTCACATATCATTTTTTTTGTCATACATTTTCTCCATTTCTCACTTACTAAGAAGTTTCAGTTCAAGATTCGTTCTCTTGGGAGAGTAAAAGAGTGTATATTTATATATACTTCAACATGTACTTCAATATATATATATATACATACATATATACATACATATATACACACATATTATTTAATTTTTTACTACACTCAAACCTGTCTCGAATAGTCACTCATGCGAAGGCTCAAAATTGGCCTGTAAAAGCCCGTGGCCACTAAATATATATAATTTCAATTAAAAAGATAATAATATATGTAACTTAAATTAAATTTAAGATAACAGAGCTATTAAATATACGTCTGCTTAAGACAGGTGTCTATCCATTTTACGTGACCCCTAAAACATGTTTGATTACACGTGTATTTGTTAAATATCAACAGATTTTAATACTTATGAGTGTTAGTAGCAAACAATGGTTAACAAGAGCTATACCAATTAATTGGTAATAATATGATCAATTATTATAGATAATAGAATTTCTTAGTCTAAACCCCTCATATACATATGTAGATAGATTTCTTATAGTTGTTCCATTTTCACATGTTATTAACTGAATGAACTTCGGAATATTTGGCCTAAACCAGAAATAGCGATTTATATATTGTTTCCTTAAATCAGTATATAGTGTACATTCTAAAATAAAATGAAATTCGTCTTCCAATGTGTTACAAACGGCTTTCATTAACTGCTGTTTTATGTGGCTTATGCCAACGCCCTGACTCTATTGTAACCTATGTGATGACATTCTCAGTTGTGACAAAACCACACGGAATTTTCTTATTTTAACAATATCTAAGTAAGATGTATACGTAAACTCATGGAACAGCGAATATGTCTTAGCCCTAGTCGATTCATGTATACGTGTATTACAATTTTGTATATCAGTATCGGTTAATGTTTGTTTAAACACTGTTATGAAGGCATTTGTATGTCCTACACCTTGAAAAATCCAAACGTCATTAAAACCCAATTGCTCAAGTAATATCTGTATCTCATTTTTATATACTACACTGAACGACTTTAAAAACGCAAGAGGGAAATAAACTAAGATAACCGACATATTTCAATAGAAATTAAATTTTAATTTCATCTATTCTATTTAACAAATCTACAGTTGATTTTCTGAACATTTTATTCAAACTGATCAACAATAAACTTGTTAAATTCAGAGCATAACAGTACGATAGCAAAAGCAAAAGTCACAAAACTAATACCCGGTATATCCCAATATGCGTAGAAGGTGTCAGGCGTGAATTGAGCTAATGGTGGATATTGTGACTTTTGCTTTTGTGGACAGTACTGTTATATTTTGAATTTAACAAGTTTAATGCTGATCAGTTTGAATGAAATTTTCAGCAATTCAACTGTAGATATGGCTAAATAGAATAGATGAATTTAAAATTTAATTTCTGTTGAAATATGTCAGTTATCTTAGTTTATTTCCCTCTTGCGTTTTTAAAGTCGTTCAGTGTAGTATATAAAAATGAGACAAAATGGTCATACAGAAATCACAACGGCACCGTAGATCCGCACTGTACCATAAAGAGCAAATTAACTCTATAATGAAAAGGACAATACACAACGCAAAGAGTGGTGAAAACAATTGTTACCTACTGACCCAAAATAAGCATCTGATTAATTGCCAATGGTATATACGCCATACAAGTGCCATACTGTAACTACACCTGCTATAATGTAACTACACCTGCCGTACTGTAACTACACCAGTCTCCTCTCTTGTCAGTTGGTTGATATATAGACAATTACAACATAGGAAGTAAAATCACTTGTCTCTGTCCGTGAGATGACAACCCAGATTAAAGCATCAGGTGCAAAGCAGTCAATGCTAAACATAACAGCAGTTTATTTTGCCGACTGTCTTAAGCGTGAGGTTTAGTGCACCCTAGAACCTGGTTTAAACCCCCAGCGGCCATTTTTGCCACTGATCGTTCCAACGCGGTAGCCCTATTGTCAGTCATTGTGTGTTTTTGAAGTCTTATCTTGCATTTTATTCATCTTTAAAGTTGTTCTTTGTTTCTCTGTGTTTTTGTGGTTGACTGTCGTCCTTGAATGCTACTTTTCCTGTTTGATTTTTGTATCTACTTTTACAGTAACGGGGAGTATTTTTGGTAGAAAATTCCGTTATTTAAAAAACAGTGTGCATGGCGATGACCCATGTGCAAGTTTAGACCGAGACCAGAAATTGTATATTGTTCACAGCACCCAACCAATGAATGGTCAGTTCATGTTTCAGCGTCTATAACATAGCTGGGAGGTTGATTTAGAAAGAGTTCGAATGGTGTTAGTACTTCCGGGTCGAAGGATGCTTAAATATTTTCATAAACAAATCCAAAGTTTCTAATGTGCATGTGTTTTCCCTAAGATTAGATTTTATTTCATTGTTAAATCTAACCTCACGTTAAAGTATTACTGTGGTTGTCAGGACTAATTATTTTGGAGAGTATGATCACAGAGGGTGACATATGTTTCAAAATACGCATAGTGTGAATGAATGACGCCAAATGTTGAAAAACTGAATCGGTGTTTTATTCCAGACATGGGACCGTTTGCGAGCCAAAGGTGTTTATTTCGCAGAATTAACGTGTATTTAAGCGAAAGAATGTTGTTGAACTTGTGACTGATCTCAAAAATGTCTTATTTTGCATTGTGTTCAAAGGGCCGAATTTCACCTGTCTGAAACCCAATGCACGAACGCGACAGTAACACAATTGCTATAACAAATGAAAGAGGGTCCTTCAAAAACAACAAACACAAACAAGAGAGGAAAGTAGGTCACCTCTCACGCTCTCTAGTAACGGCTTCAGCGGGAATCTACTTTAAAGGCTTGATTGTCCTTAAAAGACCTTGTAAGTAACACTACTACTGGCATACTAAAGGAAAAAAATAAACGCAACTCGGGAATATGCTACTGTTAATCGAGCCGTACATGGCTGCATTAGACCAATCCTTTCGGGAAAAAATACTAAAACAACACATAACACACTAAATGTGTTCCCTTTAAAGTTTCATTATTGATAGAACACGCGTTTGGCTCAAGCAGGTGGGCAAACTTAGGACGTACAATTTTGCAATCTCTTTATATTAAATACAGTACTGAAATGTCTCAAGTTTTCAAAGCGGAACTTCAACATTTCTGAATTTCGTGTTACAAAGTGTACTTCGATTAAAAACTCTACAACAGCCCTTTTTTGTCCTTTCCTTAACAAGCTGCAATACTTTTTTTTGTTTACAAAACATCATGGGATTTCTCTGTAATATTACATGGAATTGAGTGTGCAGTATATATACATTATATACCGTAAATTCCCGAGTCGCGTTTCGGGGTGACCTTTCACAGCCACTATACAGCACTAAACAAATGCCGGAGTAAATGTCAATAAATACTGAAAAGAAGGAACCAAACAAGAGAGCAGGAGAGAAAAACAGCAATTGAGTCTGTTCATGAGAGGTAATGTAGTATGCAATACCTCTCACAAACCCTAGCACATGCTTAAGTGCTATATTATTTTAAAGTCACCAAAAATGGGTTTGATGATCCCAAAGGCAAACCTTTCAATAATATATGTAAAAATCCTCTAACTAAACCATGAAAAAATAGATGCCCAAATTTCTCAAACAGATCAAATCGTCCTTTCGTCCATTACCATACCTCCTCTTAAACCAATGAGCGGAATTCATTGTAACAGCCTTGTGTGTATGATTTTGTGCACATCATAACGACGTAAAACAGCAGCATTATATATTTGACCGCCGTCTGGCGGGTTCAAAACGTCTTATACATTAAACATGTAATTATTTCATGTTTCCATATGTTTGCATATAACTTGGTATATTGCTATGAAAAAAACATACGTGGAATTATTTCTTGAATGTGTTTGTGCTTTTTTTTGTCAAAATATTTTTTACTACTAAATCATAGGAAATTTGCTAAATAATACCGCGGAAATTTTAGAATTAAAGGTATTTTGACAAATTTCAATTTCATTCAACCATTATATTTTTCGGGACAAGAGTTAGTGTGCACAGATAAGACAATGGTTAATATGCTTGAAAGGGTTCACTTATCAAAACTTTGTTTTCGAAAATAACATCCGTCATTTTAAGACGATCGGCAGAAAAACTGCTGCTATACATTGCATTACGTAAAGAAAAGACTCTCAGTAGAACTGATGGAGGACCCGCGAAAAGGTTGCTCTGTGTGAATGAAAAAATTAGAAAAATGGTCCTATAGAAAACACAGCTATCAAACGCAGTGGTACCGTAGGTCCGCAATGCACCATAGACCGAAATATGAGCATATTTAAAATGTCAATGAAACGACAATACGTAACATAAAGCGTGGTGAAGACAAGGTTACCGAGTTGGAACGGTCAGTAGGCTATAATGCCTACAGGTTAGCTCAAATCGATTGTATATGTACACAAACTGGCTATTATCCTGTCTTCAACGCCCAAATTGACGAAACAGTATAAATAAAAGTACATCCCATCAAAAGGAAATCCTTGATAATAAAGGCATATGAAACGAAAAGCAATCATGCAGTGATGTGGTTCCATGTGGTATTATTATAATAGTCCAGTTAATTATGTACAGAATGTTGCCTGTATTGTTTTATTGGTAATGGGAAATAACTGAATTACATTGTCGTTTTTCACTCTTACTTTGTTATTTCCCTTCCTCAAAAGAATGGAAACGGCTTGGCTTGTTGTTAGATAGATACACTGACCTTATAACAATTGTTAATGTTATTAGGTCTATTTTAGGTAACTATAATGATGTGGTGGGGGCAAAAGGGGAAGCTCACAATAGGATTGAAAATGAAGACAACATATAAAATGAAAATATTAACAGCAGATCCATGGATAAACAGGTAAATCAAATCGGCAAATCTACATATAGATTCTACTATTTTAATTCAATTTAAAACAAATATACTAAAACATACACAAAGAAGGACATTTAATATAAAATACTACATCTTTTCATGAACACAACCATTGAATAATGATGGAATATCAATTTAAATAAATTGGTACGAACGTGACCACCAGCATGGATATACAGGTACCCTGGATTTGAAACTGCCTATACGCATCTTGTTAATTCTCGATTTATCCGCCGAATGGCGAATAAGCTGGTTCCCGGATTACTCTGCGGTAAACAACAGGGTACCAGGTGCGCGGTGACTATTTTTGACGCGATAATGAGTTGATGCTACTGAATAAAAACATACTACTAATATCGAGCTAAGTTATTTAAATATGCATGTATTGTTTTTAATTATTGAAAAAATTATGGAATTCATAATATAACTTAGATTTAACGGCGAAAATTCACTCGCTAGCTGTGTTCATTTTCTTTTCTACAGTTTTCGGCTTGAATAGAGAATGTACATTTCTAGAAATTTAACTCCTCTTTCATTTACGGCACGATATTCAAAATAATTATTCCTTCTTAATGCAATTATTGTGAAGATCTAGTTTATGGCCTTGGATTTCTGTATAGTCTTTGTTTTGTTCTCAAATTACGCATGGTGACAAAACTGAATTGTATCAAAATACAAATGCCGACACAGACACGTCGACCGTACTGTATATTCGGTACCGAACGGTGTGAATTAGAAGGCCAGGCAGGCAATATGGAACAATATACCACTAAATGAATATCCTGTTTATATTGAACCACATACCTAATATATCTGTGATTGAACATAACAAGATTAACACAACTGAAGCCAAAGTCGAGTTACCTAATGAGCCAGCTAACTTATGTACTTATATGTATCATTATGCATGTATATGTACAATTTGCCGAGTCACATAATCATTGTCGCAGTTTCACATACGGTCATCTTATTTATTTCGTTTATAAAGTTAAAACAGAAGTCACTTTATAGAATAAAGAATAATCTCTCAGCTAGCTTAAATACGTTTCCCAATAGAAACAAATCAGCAACGATCTGAATATACATATATATATATATATAAATATTAACAATTTGCCGTGTTACAGGTTCGATTTATTACGGATAAAAGAACGGATATTTTGTTATTTAGTTCGTTTTTAGTAAAGCTAAAACAGACATCACTTTATAGAAGAAAGAATTAGCTCTTAACGTGTCTTTGAATTAGCCAGCTTACTTAAAAACTTTTCCCAAAATAAAGAAATCAGCAACGATATGTATATATATATATATATATATATATATATATAATTTTTTTAATTTGCCAAGTCACGTCACTGTCAGTTTCACATACGGTTCCTTTGACGTTAACGCGACGTCGAATACAGTGATCCAACTCGGCCCATACATGCTCTATCTAGGTGAGAAATCTGGGCTGTACGATGGCCAATCCATTACGTTTACGTGGTTTTCATCTTGATACTCTCTGCAAACTCTCGCAACATGGGGTCTGACGTTATCTTGTTGAAATTTAAAGCCATTCTCAAGCACTGAAGGAACAACGTGAGGCTGAAGGAACGTCGTCTGAATACTTAATGGCTGTCAGGTTTCCATCAATGACCACCCTAGGTGACTTGAAGTTGTATGCGACACTACTACATACCATGACAGATCCACCTCCGAAACGATCACGCTCTATCACGCAGGCGTCAGTGTAATATGTTGGCTGGTTTCTGTCGTCTGTTCGTTCTGTCGTCTTTTCGCAGCGAAATAACGAAAAGACGACAGAACGAACAGACGCCAGGACAAAAAGACGTCAAATGCAGCGCGAAAAGATGACAGAACGAAAAGACGATAGAACGACAAAACAAAAAGACGACATTTCATGGGCGAAAAGACGACAGAACGCACGCGAAAAGACGAAAAGATGCCATTTGATATTGTCGTATTTTCGTTATTTCGTGTGGCCTTCTGTCGTCTTTTCATGATGCATTTGTCGTCTTTTCGTTCTGTCGTCTTTTCACGATGCATTTGTTATCTTTTCGTTCTGTTGTTCTGTCGTCTTTTACTTTTGTCGTCGTGTCGTTCTGTCGTCTTGTCTTTGTCGTTCTATCGTCTTTTCGCCTTCCGGTTGACATGCGCACTTCGGAACTGCAGCCATTTGCATGGGAAACAACTGTAATGTATAATCCCTGTGTTATTAAATGCGCACGTCAATGCATCGGGAAAGGATGACAGAAGGCCACACGAAATAACGAAAAGACGACACTATCAAATGGCGACTTTTCGCGGCTGAAGTGTCGTCTTTTCGTCTTTTCACGTGGCATTCTGTCGTCTTTTTGCCATTGAAATGTCGTCTTTTCGTTCTGTCGTTCTGACGTCTTTTCATCCTGTCGTCTTTTCGTTATGTCGTCTTTTCGAGGCAAAATAACGAAAAGACGACAAATGGTAGATATCAGCCACCATAGTGTAACGTTCCCCCACGTCGCCTATATACACGTGTACGGCCGTCTGCTCTAAACAACGTGAATCGTGGCGTGAGAGGCGTTCCGACGTAAGGACGATACGTTTGAATGCCACCCTCGCGCAACCGATTCCTGATTGTTTTGGGATGGAATCGGTCGTTGTGTGTCCCTTGCGTATGGATGGCCGTCTCTATTGCAGTTTGGAACCGATTTCGTAGATGAATGACGTATGTGGTGGTCCTGTCTGGGCGTCGTTACGCGTGGACGGCCGCTACGAGGCTTATCCGCAGTGGTGCCAGTATCACGCAACCGTGCGCAGAGATTACTAATGGTGGTTTGGTTAACGTTTAGACACCTTTCAACCTCTACCTGCGAGACACCTTGAAACATTAACGTCACTGCACGTTCACGATCATTTTGACGTAGCCGTGGCATCATAATAACACGTTTTTGTTCAATCAAAATAGTCCATACATGTAAAAGGATTTTAAAGGAATGATTTGAGCCGTGTGTTAAATTGCTATATAGCATGTGGATTATCGTGCACGTGGAATTTGTGTTTTTACGTTTTGCTTGGTACGACGAAACTCATTGAAGTGTTATTATTTATGCATTATTTAATCGGGCATCTACTCGATAGGCAAAACCAAAATAATTATAATTTTAACATGGGTTGTTACCTATGCGTTTCTTTATCCTTTCAGTATAGAACCTAACTATGATCAGTTTCCACGCCAGTATTAGCGTTCAAATTTCATGATATATTATAAATGATAAACTGAAGGCTAGCATTCGTAATCAAAGCCAAAACGAAACGCAACTCGGGAATTTCCACTATATAATTGTGTATAATGCCCTCTTAATTCCATGTAATAGTCCAGAAAAACAAGGGATTGCTGCTTGTTAGATGTGCTGTTGTAGACTTTGTAATCACAGTGGATTTTGTAACACGAAATTCAGCAATGTTGACGTTCCGCTTTGAAAATTTGAGCGATTACCACTGTCTGATACGTGTTTCGTTGTAGAGCCCGTATGATACGGTGTATTATTTTCAAGATAGTGGACAATGTTTACGTCGGAAGGTAGGTGTCTAGTTATTTCACCTGGATGTTTCATATCCATCGTTTATATTAGATATAATCATACTTGAAGTATCAGTGAAACCGGTCCAATGTCTTGAATTATTCCCGTCAATCTCACAGATCTCCTGTTTTTAAACAACAATCAGCTGTCAGAACCAGTGGTTTCCCATTTTTTAAACAAAAATGTCACTGTGAGCGACAAATGCCCCCAAAGTGGTTTTGACCTTTAACCTCTAAGTGTGACCTTGGCTTTGGAGCCACAGACCTGTATTTTGCGCGCGACACATCGTCTTGTTGTGATAAGCACTTGTGCCAAGTATTTTAAAATTCGTCCATGAATGTCGAAGTTATTAACCGGACACGAAAGCACTTCTTTTTTACCTTTGACCTCTAATTGTCACCTTGACCTTGGAACCAAGGACCAGGATTTTGCGCGCGACACGTCTTGTTGTGGTGAGCACTTGTGGCAAGTTATTTGAAAATTCCGTCTAGGAACATCAGATGTATTGACCGGACACGATTGTACTGACGACTGACTGACGGACTACTATATGCCGCTCTTAAGGGGCATAAAAATGAATCGAGAGATGACCACTATTTTAGTGTCTGGGGGTCATTGAGAGACATTCTGACTCCTAGAAGGTGCATACATATTCGAATCCTTCGTTAGAGTGTACGAGTATGTAAACATCATTTGACCACATAACTTGCATAATGTAGATTCTTTTTGGGGTATGAAAATTGTCACGATGATAGTGTATACCCAATGCTATTTTACCATGGTACGGTGTTGTCCGAGCACATTTTGACAGATATCAATACAGAGTATCCTCAAATTTTTTATACGAACTTAATTGCTTTAAGTAGTTTTGGGTAACGATTTTGAGTACTATAATATGCATTGTTTTGCTGTTAAACTATTTCAAAATATAATCACGATCGTCTAGTTGATAAAAAACGGATACGTGTGAACCTGTTACTTAGTTGTTGTGGACGTTTTGGAATTTCGCCATGAAACAGACGCCTTATATACATATAAACACTATCAGTTGAGGCTAAAAATGGCTTAAAAATAAATGTTAGTATTTTATTTGTTATTAATCTGTTTTCTTCTGCATTCTGTAAAGTCTCAAGATGGACCCTTAGAGCATCAATGCTACTGCTGTAAGTTACCGTCTGCAGACCTACAAGAATGCATCAATCATGTTTCAATGGTTCACGGTCGAGATATCCTCCAAATAAGTACAACAGTTCTGAATGAAACAACAGAGACATTTTCACATGTTTCGGACAACTGCGTGCCGGTGTGTTTTGGTCCACTCATGACCCGAAGCCATTTACGTGGAAAAGACGATAACCAATTCTCCAAAAGAATTTAACCGTTACACTATATTTCATCGATGATATGTTTTCACAAGAATAGAATTTAATTACGTCCATAACAGTAAAAACGCGATGTTTTTAAAATGAAAAGCTCCATATTGTATCACTGTGTTCATTTGAAGCCATGTTTCCAGATGCCCATGTTTCAAGTTCATCTATATTTCTTCAAATTCGTTTTAAGAGTCAGTATTGATGGTATTGGCTTATATTCTGAATGTTTTAACAGTGTTGAAGTTTTCAAACGTTTAGCATAAGTACTATTCAGGTTTTCTCCCTCGTCACCAATTCCAATTGTTAAATTATGCATGGAATCTTCCAAACTGTCGACTGCATCTTCACATAGACTGTCATCAAACATGTCACATGTTAGTACATACTCGTTGACTTCGTTATAATCATCAGTGTCGTTATCATTACCTGCGTACTATAATCTAATGTCCAGTCACTCTCGTACACTTTCAGATTTTGACCACAAGATATTCTCGCTTCTGGTATTTCAAAGTGTTTAGTCATCAAACCATATTTTCCAGTTGTTTCATTCAGAATTAGTGTACGTATTCGGAGGATATCTCGACCGTCAACCTTTGAAACGTTCCTGTAGGTCCGCAGACGGTCGCTTACAGTAGAAGCATTGATTCATTTGCTTTACCGGTTCCATTTTGAGACTTAACAGATTGAACAAAAAATTAAATTAAAACGAAAAATAACAAACTAAAATGTATGTTTATAACCGGTTTTACGCATTGTTTAGCCTCAACTAATAGTGTTTATATGTTTTTAAGGCGACTGTTTTAAGGTAACATTCCAAAACAACGACAACAACTAAAGTTACAGGTCAAACAATTTTCCGTTTTGTATCGCCTGGGCGAGAGCTGATTGTGGTTTTAAAACCGGAGATCTGTGAGATTGACGGTAATAATTCAAGACATTGGAACTTCCCTGATACTACAAGTACGATTATATCTAATATAAACGATGGATATGAAAAATCCAGATGAAATAACTGCACACCTACCTTCCGAAGTAAACATTGTCCGCTATCTTGAAAATAATACGCAGTATCATAAAAGCCCTACACCGAAACACGTACTAGACAGTGATTTCAATGCTGTATTCAATGTAAAGCGATTGCATAACGCCATGTGCAGCATAAGTTTGTTCATGGGATAACATTTGGGGTGTTTTATGGTGATTTAGTCTTGTTTTCCGTAAGGAAATGTCTAGCATAGCCACGTAACATTCGATTAACAGCAGCATATTATATATACAGCATACAGCAGAAATTCCCAAGTTGCGTTTCTTTTTTCCTTTAGAATACTTTATTAAATTCCGATTAAAAAAGAGGGGTCAAATGACCCTGAATCGCTCACCTTATCACCTTTGGCCAGTGTAGACACTTGCAACAGTGGGTCCGATAAAAAAAGAAGCTCTGATAAGTTCAGAAGTTGTTTTTTTAAAAAGATTTTCCATTATATCTCTGTTTTAAAATGCACTGGCCTTCAAACAACAAATAAAAGAAAAAGAACGAGAAATATCAGCATTTAAACAACAATAAGGTTATGCGACATGCAAAATATTACACTCTCATATGTTGTAGTTTCAGAGACTGAGAAAAGCGTTTTTTAAAGATTTTCTTAAAGTACGTTTTGTAAAACTGCGACCACCACAGCGCTCAACAATCTTATGTAATATATGAGAGTTTAATGCTCCAGAGAAGTTTTTTCAAGTTTTTCCCTATATGGCTATGTAAAAACATGTGATCCTTGAGGTGAAGCAGTGATTTAAGAAGTGGTTTATTACGTCTCTGGATGAGGTAACCATTTAAAAATTACTGTATACCCTTCCGCCATCCGTAAGAATCGACACGATCTCACTTTTTTCAAGTCGAGCAAAAATTGCCCGATTTTCGAACCCGCAGCGCTGAGAGGCGATATTTTAAACGCAGCGTCTTCACCCCTCTCGACCAAGGATATGCTCTCAACTCTATGTAAAACTGTGTCCCCTAGGGCGAACCGGGTTCGACCCAAGGGTCATCATTTGAACAAACTTGGTAAAAGACAGAATCTTATGCTACAGGCAATATATGAGACAATGGGAGCTCGACTTGTGAGAGAGTGTCGATTCTTACGGATGGTGGAGAGGTGAACAGTATTGATTCTACCCAGAAAAGGTGGGTGGTCTGCCTCCACCACAAAAAAAAATCGACCGTCATATATAACCTTACATGTGTTGAAAATGACGTAAAACACCATACAAACAAACAAAACAAACAATATATGAGAGCTTCATCCCTTGTGGTTTAAGAGAAGATGTTTCAAGTTTGTCCCTGTCTTTGTAAAACAAGGGACTCCTAAGGCGTGGCCAAATGCGCCACTAGGGTTACCATTCGAACAAACTTGGTAGAGGACCATAGACTTATGATATATGCAAAATATTATACCTCTAGATAGCTTTTGTAGTTTCAAAGAATATTTGTTAATGATTTCCTTATATATAACTCTTAAGTAAAACTGTGACCCCATGTAATTCTAACATTCTAAATCAATGATGTAAAATGATGTAAAATTATTATTTCATATTGTCCGCGAAAAAAAAAAAAAAATCATTATTCTATCATTAAAATAGATAATATCTATCTATTTTTCGTGGCGCTTGTTTCAGCTAGGTTTTTTTCAGCAATTACATGAGCAATTTTAATAATTCGGAAAAAATTATACATCACTGAAACAGGAATTTTTAGTCGTAAATAAAAAATATATTAGTTTTGAAAATCGGTTAAGAAATAAATATAGTACAGTTAAAATGCTTTTTATATGGGGCTTTTACTACATAAAACTCCGTGCTGCTGCTGGGATAGCAGAAAATTAAGAAAACTCAAATAACTTCCGTTAGCCTTAATATTTTGCTATATAAAACTTCAGAGGGTCTTAATTTATGTTTAACATATTATAACAATTTTTTTCTAATTTTTCATTCAGCAGAATTTTCGTAATGGTATGGGGTTTTTTTGTTTCTAAACCGGTTTTGAAAAGTAAGGTATGAAAAAAGTCGGTTTTCAATGGTACTGTATACATCTTATTTAGGTCCTAGTTGAATTTTGTCTTCAAAGTAAAAAAAATACTGAATCAAGCGCCCCCGAACAATAAGTAAATGTATTTACAAAAAAATAGTATTAAAGGGAACAATCTAAACAGAATAGATTAATTACACTTACCTACAAAAAATCCACTAATCCAAAATCATTCAGAAACAGACCATAATCTCTATTTTAAGACGAACTCATAGATCATATCTATTCTAGAACATTCGGGTTGTTTCATCATGTGATCATCATGACGTAGCGAAAACAATTGCCTCCCTTGTGGGAGGCCAGGGAACCAGGCTAGGATTGAAGAGCATTGTGGGAGGCCAGGGAACCAGGCTACGAAATATACCGTTGTGGGTAAAAAGCCGTACAGTACCGTACACGGAAGGTCCGTGTGTACTAAATAAAAAACAGACAGTTTACCAATGTGAAGTCATGGATTGGATAAAATATAATGACTGAAATAAAACAACGTCAGAATTCAAACATAAATATGTGTTCTTCAAAATGGAACATTTAATACATATTTTTTGTAGTTATTTTTTAAAAGTATGACTGAAAAAATTAAAGTAGGTGCACGTTGACATTTGGCGGCAAAAAACTGCAAAACTTCGGAGGCAGAAACGACTAACTTTTCATTGGATTAGCTATGGAAAAAAAATCTTCATTAAAGGTCACTTTGATGTAAGTTTCAGACAAGGGGTGCCATATATGGCTACGAGATATAGGGAAATCAGGGTAGCCATCCATGATTTGGAGTGAATAAGTAATATATAGAGTATGGTCTCATTGGGTTGGTTAATTTAAACAGCGAGGTGTTTAAACTAACCAACGAGATGAAACCATCTCTGAGAGTCTGGACTCAGCGAGTTGGCTTAATTAAACACCGAGATATATGCGTAGCTCATCATCACAGACTCTCTTTTTGTAGCATGGTGTACTTAGTAACACTGTGATGTCAGCGTGACGTCCGTACTCTAAAATTCCTTCGTTTAATTTAGGGTTACTAGAGGGGCGTGGCTATACCGTACTAAAACTACCAGATAGAGTAATTTAGAGCACGGACGTCACAATGTTACTAAGTACTCCATTCTACGAAAGAGAGAGTCTCTCTATTACTTGTAGTACGGTATATTCAAGCCCCCTTTAGTTACCCTAAATTACACGAGTTAATGCTTTGTATTCATCAAAGGAAAACAAATAGAGGAGATTTGTTTGGAGTGAATACAGGATTTAACCCACAATTTCACTGGAAAGTATATAAAGGCTGATGTGCTTATTTCTGCAAGGACAACCTAACTATAAAGTGCAGACAGAGGGTGCACTTCTTCATTAATGACATTAATTATGGAATATTAAAAAAACGTTTTTTTGTAA